>JAVJIF010010815.1:0-164830 GCA_038442645.1 Agave tequilana
TGTAACACTTGTTTTAATTAAAGCCTTTCCTTTCCTAAATAATCATAAAGGGAAATGGTATTAGTATGCATGCATGATATCTTATTAAGCCATGCTTAGTATATGTGTATGTATGAGTAAGTATATACAAGTATTTATACACTATGTATAGGTATAAAGAATACCCATATGGTCAACCCACCCCCATGCTCCCATGCTTGTACCCCATGGTGAGGGGAGAGGCATGGAGTAAATTAAACTTGATGGGATGTTTAAGGGACACATGGCACATTATTGTGGAGAGTTAAAGGCTATAAATAGAGGGGATGAAGAGGATTAAACACTTTTTGATCAAACACTCTCTCTCTATTCACAACCTCTCTCCCTCCCTCTCCTTTTTCCAGCAGCAACACAAGCAACAGCAGCAGCAACACAAGCAACAGCGGCAGTAACAGCAAAGGGCAAAACAAAAATTAGAACATACAACTTCAAGTGTGAGTAGAACATGCTAATCTTAACAACATGATGAATAGAAATAAGTAGGAAATGAATTAAGTGTAAGAGATACACAAGTATTCGACCATATGTATATTTTGGGTTCATGTGTTTCAATTCCGCAAGTACTTACTCATGTTGTTTATGAATCCATGATTTTGTTATATGTCTTGCATATTGATATTATATGATGGCATCATGCATTGGGGAAGGGACCGGTTGAACCGGAGGCGTAGAAGGGGAGATTATATATTATGTATTGGAGGAAGGGACCGGGTTGAACCGGAGGCGTAGAAGGGGAGATTATATATTATGTATCGGAGGAAGGGACTGGGTTGAACCGGAGGCGTAGAAGGGGAGATTATGTGTATGAATATGGTTATCACTATGATATAAGTCCTATATTATATTCATGCATAGATCCTTAACATCAAACCTGGAATGGCTTCTTAACAGGCAATTTTTAGGTAGGTTAGTCGACTAAGTCCAGAATTAGTCGACTATAAGTGTGATATTTGGGCAGATAAACTGCTGGATAGCAGGATTAGTCGACTACATATAGACTGTAGTCGACTAATCCCAGATACAGAGAGCAAACAGAAAGTTGGCAATCTGTTTTTTGGCAGAATTAGTCGACTTGAGTCAACTACTAGTCGACTAATATTGTAGATTAGTCGACTACAGAAGGAGGGTAGTCGACTATAGGCGACATCCGAGAGTAACACAACTTTTTGACCCAGAATTAGTCGACTATAGGAAACTTCAAGTCGACTAGTACTTGGGTTAGTCGACTATACCAGGAAGGGTAGTCGACTACATAAATTCCTGGCTGCTAGTAAAGAAGCAGATACGTGTGAAGTGGAGTTAGTCGACTATAGCTTCAAATTAGTCGACTTACAGTTAGTATTAGTCGACTATAGGGTGGCCTAGTCGACTTGTAAGGCCTTATTACTGTGTTTGGTTTTGGTTCCTGGATAATTATAAGATCCTATAAAAATAGTATAGCGACACACATGTCAACCGGATAATTTAGCCATGTATACCTTCTTGATAGGCATATTTAGCTATTGTTTTACTCACTGAGCCGTCAAGCTCACTCTATTCTAACTCCACTTACAGGTTTGGACAAGGGCAAGGGACCCGCTTAGGGCAATTGTGCTGGACAAGCGTCACCAGAACCATTGTATTAGAAGCTACTTTTGTTATGTATATAATTTTGTATAGACATGCGTACTTTTAGTTGAGTATTACTCTTGACTTGTAATCTTATAGGACCTAGTGTTGGACTCTTACTTGTATGTATATATATATATATATTTTGACATGATAAATGTAGACTGTGTTCTTATGGATCATTGAACTATATGTGTTAATATGATAAGTCTCGAGTAGATCATACATGTTATCTTTAGTGGAAATTCTGATGTATAGTGAAGAGTTCTGATGATTATATTGGAAGTGTTACACCTTGATGGGTCCCACGCTTGGATTGTACGAGATAATTATGATAAAATGAAAAATTTAAACTTGGACCGTTACAGTTGGTATCAGAGCAAAGGTTTAGAAGTAGAAAGAGTAAGAGATGATTAAATTGTTAGGTTACACGTGCAGACATGTGATCATAGTTAAGTAGTTGGCATTAGGTGTCAAGGGATGCATTAAGTTATCTATTAATCTGAGTTACTCTAAGGACATGAGACTTATGAGTAGACTAAGGATAAGTATAGTTACCAGTGTGTCCATTTATGTTGCTTCTTGATGATAGCCGTATGATTGAGACTATTTCATGGACTTGAGAGTGATACGACCTTTTGTTTACATGTAGATGGGGGACTCCGATGTATTTTGGCCAGTCTCTAGTTCCGACAGCTCGAGTGAGAGCTGGGTGGCGGACTCCATGGATTGGGGGTACGAGTCGGACGAAACTGACCCAGCGGAAACGATTATGCCCCTAAATTGGGTAGATTATGAGGAGGTTGAGTCGCAGGCATCTAACGAGCCTGAACCAACCAATGTTGACACAGAAAGCTTTGTGGGAGATTCACTTGAGATAGCAGTGACGGAGCACTCTAGCACGATTAAAGAAGAAACCCGAAGGGGATTTACATATGGAGGCGTCTTTTGGAACGAAACGTTGAAAGAGGATATGGACCTTTATGATGACTTAGACGACTGGTGCTGCGCCGGGGACGAATCACCGAAAGAAGACCCCGAGGAAGATATGGATGATAGCAGCAAGCACTAGCGGAGATTCTAGTGGGGATACTCTACCCTACAAAGGGTGAACCTTAGAGCCGGCACTTTTGATGTATATACATGTATAGGCCTAGTATGTTAGGTGATGGATATCCTTAGGGTTGTTGTATGTACCCTGGCATATATCTTATGAATGCACATGGGTTAGTCTGGATATCCAGGAAGGAAGGCATGTAAGTATAATACCTTTTGTATCCATGATGGATGTATATATATATATATATATATATATATATATATATATATATATATATATATATATATATATATATATATATATATATATATAACAAGTTGCTTGTTTTCAAAAAGTGATGTTATTAACATGATTGTCTGAGACTAAAGTTTTATCCCAATGATTCCTATGTGGTGTAGTATGTTAATTAGACGCCCTTATTTTTATAGGGAGAACAAATGGATTTGAATCAACTACCCCCTGATGAGTCCCTGTCGCTCGATACGACACACTACAGTGAGATGGGGAGTGCACCCCCGTGAACAATGATGGAGACTCTGAAGTTCAAATGAGAGGGAATGAGGGAACTCCCGGGGTAATGCCGGAGTGGCTCGCACAACTAATGACCAGAGCGAGCAGTAATAACTCCCACCGAGCACTGGAGCAGTTTCAGAAGATGAAACCGCCTGTATTTGAAGGAGAGGCGAACCCCTTACAAGCCGAAGCATAGCTTCTTCAAATAGAAAAGATCCTAGAAGTTATGAGCTGCACTGATGAACAAAAGGTGTCCTTCTCTTCTTTTATGTTCCAAAAGGAAGCGGAACATTGGTGGAGGGCAGTGAAGCATAGTATGAAGAATGCAAGGAATCAATCACCTGGGAATTCTTGGTGTACAAATTCACTGAGAAATACATTCCGGAGACAGCCAGAGATAAAATGGCGACAGAATTCTTGGAACTACGTCAAGGTTCTATGAATGTATCCCAGTATGATCAGAAATTCACTCAGCTATCCAGGTATGCTGATGCCTTGGTAAGGAGTGAAGCAGAAAAGACAAAGAGGTTCGTAAAGGGCCTAAGATCATATATTCGTGGCCGACTGATTCCATTACAACTGAGGAATTATCTCCAGGCAGTAGAAAGAGCTTTGGAGGTAGAAATGGACATACAAGAAGGTCAGGGAGACTGGGTAGAAGGAACTCCCAATTCTAAGCGCCCCCGTTATCAAGGACCTCCAATGATGACGGCATCAGGATCCACCAGTAACAAAGGGCCTGGGTTTAACACCACTTTTCATAGAGGAGGAGGGGCCAGAGGCGGGAGAACATGGCTGAGAAACAGAGACACCCCCTCGAAGACACAAGCTACCTTGCATCCCATCCCAGAATCTCGGAGGCTCCCTGGTGTCAGAAGTGCAGAGTAAACCATTTGGAAACTGCCTCTTTGACAGGTCTTGTTTTAATTGTGGAGAGGTGGGACATCTAAGGAAGAATTGTCCGACAATGCGTGGAAGCCAAGGGCCGAGTAGAGGAAGTGGAAGGCCGACCATGAGGACGAATCCTCCCAGAGGACAAGCCAGTAATGCCCCACGTCCTGCTGCAACCCAGTCATCGGTTCAGCAACCTCAGGTGCAAGGCAGAACCTTCGCATTAAACCACCGGGAAGCAATGGCCTCGAATGCAGTGGTGGAAGGTATGATCTCCGTATCAGGACATATTGCTCATGCATTATTTGATCCTGGAGCTACTCATTCATTCGTATCTAGTGCTTTTGCTCATAAACTAAATCAAGTCTCAAAACCCCTAGGATTTCAATGGTTGTGTCCACGCCTATAGGGGAAAATCTGATAGCTAGCACTAGATATGCGAATTGTGAGGTAATAATTGGAGGAATGAAGACATCCATTGATCTAATTAAGCTAGGTGAAATGGAGTTCGATGCCATACTAGGAATGGACTGGTTGTCTGCCTGTAGTGCTCATGTGGATTGTAATAAGAAGAGGATTATCTTTAAAATGGAAGGGACTCCGGAATTTATTTTTGAAGGAGAAAAAGTTAGTGGTGATATACCTTACATCTCAGCCATCAAAGCCACCAAGTTAATGAAGCAAGGGTGTCAAGGATTCCTGGCTTCGGTATTGGATACCACCAGGACTGATACAAATATTAAGAATATTCCAATTGTGAATGAGTTCACTGATGTGTTCCCGGAAGACTTACCAGGCCTGCCCCCAGATCGGGAAGTAGAATTTACAATAGATGTAATACCCGGTACTGCCCCAATTTCTAAGGCACTGTACCGTATGGCCCCTGCAGAAATGCAAGAGCTTAAAACTCAATTGCAGGACTTATTAGACAAAGGGTTCATTCGGCCAAGTGTATCTCCCTGGGGAGCGCCTGTACTATTTGTAAAGAAGAAGGATGGGAGTATGAGACTATGTGTTGACTACCGGGAATTGAATAAGGCAACTATCAAGAATAAGTACCCTCTTCCTCGAATTGATGACTTATTTGATCAACTGCAAGGGTCTTGTGTATTTTCTAAGATAGACCTTAGATCAGGATATCACCAGTTGAAGATCAAACCTGAAGATGTGCCCAAATCAGCTTTCCGGACAAGATATGGACACTTTGAATTTCTAGTCATGCCTTTTGGACTCACTAACGCCCCGACAGCATTTATAGACTTAATGAATCGGATTTTTCAACCATATCTAGACCAGTTTGTAGTAGTATTCATTGATGATATTTTGGTCTATTCAAAGAATATAGAAGATCACAAGAAACATCTTAGTACTGTCCTTCAAATCTTGAGAGAGAAGCAACTCTATGCAAAGTTGAAGAAATGTGAATTTTGGCTAGAACAAGTAGGGTTTCTTGGCCATATCATCTCTAAGGAAGGAATATCAGTAGACCCGGTAAAAATCGAAGCAATCCGAGACTGGCCTAGACCCACTAATGTTACTGAAGTCCGAAGTTTCTTGGGATTAGCTGGGTACTACAGAAGATTTGTAGAAGGATTTTCTCTGATTGTAGCACCAATGACTCAATTAACTAGAAAGAATAAAAAGTTTGCATGGGGAGAAGGTCAAGATAGGAGCTTCCTGGAGATTAAAGCTAGACTGACATCTGCTCCTGTCTTAACTGTACCTTCAGGAACTGAAGGATTTGTCATCTTTAGTGATGCATCAAAATGGGTTTGGGATGTCTGTTAATGCAACATGGAAAAGTCATTGCCTATGCGTCCCGACAATTGAAGACCCATGAAAGAAATTACCTCACTCATGACTTGGAATTAGCCGCTGTGATCTTTACTTTAAAGATCTGGCAACATTATTTGTATGGAGTGTCTTGTGAAGTTTTTACTGATCATAAGAGCTTAAAATACATCTTCACACAAAAGGAACTGAACATGAGACAGAGGAGGTGGTTAGAACTAATGAAGGATTATGATATTACTATTCAATACCACCTTGGGAAGGCCAATGTAGTGGCTGATGCTTTGAGCCGGAAATCAGGAGGGGCCCTGGCCGCCTTGATGACTCGTCAAGCAAGAATCTTAAGAGATCTAGAAGAAATGCAAATAGAAGTGCGAGTCATTGATCCTTCCAATTCTGAGTGTAAATTGAATCAAGTAAGTGTTCAATTTAATCTATACGACAAGATCAAAGAGGCCCAATAAGGAGATACTCAAATAAAGAAAATCATGAAGAAAGTGCAAGAAGGAGAACTCAAGGAATTTCAAATAGAAGGTGATGTACTGCGGCTTGGACGCAGATTATGTGTGCCAGATGTAGCAGAGATCAAGGAAGAAATAATGAAGGAGGCTCATAGTACACCTTATACAGCTCATCCGGGAAGTACAAAAATGTACCAAGATCTGCGACATAACTTCTGGTGGGAAGGAATGAAGGTAGACATTTCAAATTTTGTCCACAAATGTTTAGTCTGTCAACAAGTAAAGGCGGAACATAGAAAGCCCCCAGGTTTATTAGTGCCTCTATCTATTCCCGAATGGAAGTGGAGTCAAATTGTTATGGACTTTGTCACTGGACTTCCTCGGACGTCCCAAGGACTGGATACAGTCTGGGTAGTGGTAGACAGACTCACCAAATCTGCCCATTTTCTGCCTATCCGGATCAATTATTCAATGGAAAGACTGCTCAGGTATATGTCCCGAGATAATTAGATTACATGGAGTACCTGAATCCATTGTATCAGATCGGGACCCAAGATTTCAATCCAGATTTTGAAGAGTTTGTCCAAAGCTATGGGCACTAAATTGCAACTCAGTACAGCAGCCCACCCCCAAACAGATGGACAGTCAGAAAGGACCATTCAAATATTGGAAGATATGTTGAGAACCTGTGTGCTAGATTTTGGGGGAAGTTGGGACAGCTATTTACCCTTAGTAGAGTTTGCTTATAATAATAGTTATCAGTCCACTATTGGTATGCCTCCATTTGAAGCATTATATGGGAGGAGGTGTAGATCACCAATCTGTTGGGAGGAAGTTGGGGATAGAAGACTGTTCGGCCCTGATGTAATTCAAGAGACTACTGAGAAGATCAAGCTAATCAAGGAAAGGATGAAGGCAACCCAGAGCAGACAGAAAGCTTATGCAGACAATCGTCGCAGACCACTGGAGTTTGAAGTAGGAGATCGTATTTTTCTGAAAGTATCTCCAATGAAGGGAGTGAGACGCACCGGCGGTAAGAACAAATTAGCTCCTAGATATGTAGGTCCGTTTGAAATACTGGATAAAATTGGACCGGTTGCTTACCGCTTGGCCCTACCCCCTGCCTTAGAACGGATGCACAATGTATTTCATGTATCTCAGCTGAGGAAGTATGTGCCCGATCCTGATCACGTCATCTCCCATGAACCCCTGCATATACTAGAAGATATGTCTTACGCAGAAGAACCAGTACAAATTCTTGATCGCAAGGAGAAGCAATTGAGAAGCAAAAATATTTCCTTGGTCAAGGTCTTATGGAGAAATCAAAACATAGAAGAAGCCACTTGGGAGCTGGAAGAGGAGATGAGAAAGGCCCATCCACATTTGTTTCAAGGTACGTTAAGTTTCGAGGACGAAACTTCCATAAGGAGGGAAGAATGTAACACTTGTTTTAATTAAAGCCTTTCCTTTCCTAAATAATCATAAAGGGAAATGGTATTAGCATGCATGCATGATATCTTATTAAGCCATGCTTAGTATATGTGTATGTATGAGTAAGTATATACAAGTATTTATACACTATGTATATAGGTATAAGAATACCCATATGGTCAACCCACCCCCATGCTCCCATGCTTGTACCTCATGGTGAGGGGAGAGGCATGGAGTAAATTAAACTTGATGGGATGTTTAAGGGACACATGGCACATTATTGTGGAGAGTTAAAGGCTATAATAGAGGGGATGAAGAGGATTAAACACTTTTTGATCAAACACTCTCTCTCTCTATTCACAACCTCTCTCCCTCCCTCTCCTTTTTCCAGCAGCAACACAAGCAACAGCAGCAGCAACACAAGCAACAGCGGCAGTAACAGCAAAGGGCAAAACAAAATCAGAACATACAACTTCAAGTGTGAGTAGAACATGCTAATCTTAACAACATGATTAATAGAAATAAGTAGGAAATGAATTAAGTGTAAGAGATACACAAGTATTCGACCATATGTATATTTTGGGTTCATGTGTTTCAATTCCGCAAGTACTTACTCATGTTGTTTATGAATCCATGATTTTGTTATATGTCTTGCATATTGATATTATATGATGGCATCATGCATTGGAGGAAGGGACCGGGTTGAACCGGAGGCGTAGAAGGGGAGATTATATATTATGTATTGGAGGAAGGGACCGGGTTGAACCGGAGGCGTAGAAGGGGAGATTATATATTATGTATCGGAGGAAGGGACCGGGTTGAACCGGAGGCGTAGAAGGGGAGATTATGTGTATGAATATGGTTATCACTATGATATAAGTCCTATGTTATATTCATGCATAGATCCTTAACATCAAACCTGGAATGGCTTCTTAACAGGCAATTTTTAGGTAGGTTAGTCGACTAAGTCCAGAATTAGTCGACTATAAGTGTGATATTTGAGGCAGATAAACTGCTGGATAGCAGGATTAGTCGACTACATATAGACTGTAGTCGACTAATCCCAGATACAGAGAGCAAACAGAAAGTTGGCAATCTTTTTTGGCAGAATTAGTCGACTTGAGTCAACTACTAGTCGACTAATATTGTAGATTAGTCGACTACAGAAGGAGGGTAGTCGACTATAGGCGACATCCAGAGAGTAACACAACTTTTTGACCCAGAATTAGTCGACTATAGGAAACTTCAAGTCGACTAGTACTTGGGTTAGTCGACTATACCAGGAAGGGTAGTCGACTACATAAATTCCTGGCTGCTAGTAAAGAAGCAGATACGTGTGAAGTGGAGTTAGTCGACTATAGCTTCAAATTAGTCGACTTACAGTTAGTATTAGTCGACTATAGGGTGTCCTAGTCGACTAGTAAGGCCTTATTACTGTGTTTGGTTTTGGTTCCTGGATAATTATAAGATCCTATAAAAATAGTATAGCGACACACATGTCAACGGATAATTTAGCCATGTATACCTACTTGATAGGCATATTTAGCTATTGTTTTACTCACTGAGCCGTCAAGCTCACTCTATTCTAACTCCACTTACAGGTTTGGACAAGGGCAAGGGACCCGCTTAAGGGCAATTGTGCTGGACAAGCGTCACCAGGACCATTGTATTAGAAGCTACTTTTGTTATGTATATAATTTTGTATAGACATGCGTACTTTTAGTTGAGTATTACTCTTGACTTGTAATTCTTATAGGATCTAGTGTTGGACTCTTACTTGTATGTATATATATATTTTTTGACATGATAAATGTAGACTGTATTCTTATGGATCATTGAACTATATGTGTTAATATGATAAGTCTCGAGTAGATCATACATGTTATCTTTAGTGGAAATTCTGATGTATAGTGAAGAGTTCTGATGATTATATTGGAAGTGTTACACCTTGATGGGTCCCACGCTTGGATTGTACGAGATAATTATGATAAAATGGAAAAATTTAAACTGAGACCGTTACAGATAGGGCACTAAGCCAAACAACAATCACCTCTCACTAGAGGGATAGGCACAAAGCCAAAACTCCAACCTCAATCACCTCTACACTTAGAGGGATAACAACCAACTCAAACTCCTCCACAATCACCTCTACACAAGAGGTATAACACAAAGGAAAGAGGATTACAACACTTGGTGGTTTCAACAACCACAAACCAATTTTTTTCACAAAACAAAGATCCTATAGATTGGATAGATATGATAGCTCAAGTGTGAGAGAAATAAAGTGTTTGTAAAATAAATTACAAAGAAAAACACTTGGAAAAGCTCTAAAATGAAATTGAAATGAAGATCAAACACTTTCCCAAGACTCTATTTTCTTTGAATTTTCAATATTTTAAAACAAATAAAGATAAAACCTTTTAGCCCAAAAACTCTTGAAAACTTATTGCTAAAACACTTAAGAAGATGGGAAAATTTCCTCTTAAATTTTTAATCAAAACAAGCCAAAGGATGGGTATATATAACCCATTCCAAAAACTAGCCGTTGGGCCAA
Source organism: Agave tequilana (assembly GCA_038442645.1). Classification (NCBI taxonomy): domain Eukaryota; kingdom Viridiplantae; phylum Streptophyta; class Magnoliopsida; order Asparagales; family Asparagaceae; genus Agave; species Agave tequilana. The sequence continues at coordinate 10,349 of JAVJIF010010815.1, forward strand.
GACAGCAGAAAATTTCTGCTGTCGGTCGACCGGCCAACGGTCGGATTTCTGACCGTTGTGCCATCGGTCGACCGCCCGGTCGACCCAGGCCTGGATACAGAGAGCAGAGCTATTTGTCGGTCAACCGCCCGGTCGACCCGGGCCAGATCCAGAGAGCAGATGCTCTCTGGCGGTCGACCAACCCGGTCGACCGCCCCTCCAGCCTAATGGCCTGTGCACATTTGTGCACATCGGTCGACCAGCCCGGTCGACCGACTTCTGTCTCGGTCGACCGTCCGGTCGACCGACAGAAGGCCAAGTCAAAAATTTTGGGGATTAAAAATTTGGTCTTTTTAACTTCAATTAAATCCCATAAAATCACATAAATTTCACAAAAATAAGTTCTTATAAGATCTTTGAAATACAATTTGTGTGACTAAAAATTTACACATACTATAAACAATTTGAATCATTTTTGTAATATGAGCTTTGCCTTTAAACCAAAATCGATATTTTTTCAAAACATGAATTTTTGAAATGAAAAATCGTTTTCTGTAAAACTTGTCTACGTACAAAAACATGATATTGAAACAACTTTGAAGCATATTTGTATATGAATAGAATTCAATATACATATAAGATATATATCTATGTTTTTGACATGAAATCCAAAACCGGTTAAACTGAAAACCAAAAACCAATAAACTAAAACTTGGGTGTGTATGTGTGAACTTGAGCATATCACTACTATCTAATCTTTACACAAGATCTAAACAATCTTAAACTAACAAACCGAGGTCTCCTTGTCTCCAAGCCGACTCGATCCAAACGCGATCCAACGAGCTTGACTCCAACCGAGTGCTAGATGCGATCTTAACGCGCGAGCTCTTGAATCTACATGTGAAAGCTCCAAAACTCCTTTGTTGAAGCTAATCACCTACTAATATCTTGGTCAATCAATGAAACTAATTAAATATAAGATTATTAGTAAACTATAACTACATGAGTTAATTATCATCAAAACTAGAGTGAAGGGTCTCTGGGCCAACAGCTATAACTATACAATTTGCATGTGCTGGATTTGTTGCTACAACTATGATTGATGGTGTTAGTTGGTTGGGATTGCAGACTGGCGAATCTGTCACTATTCATAACTGCCCGCTCTTAAAGGGACGTTACACATTATGAACGTGTGGAGAATGGAGCAGCGTAACGCTGGGCGGAGATCTCGGTGGACTGATGTTTGAGCTTATGATATTGAGTTGGAGACTTCTAGAACGGGAAACAACTTGTGATGGTACAGATCTCGGAGTGATGGAGTGCGCCTCTAGACTGAGATCGTCCTCGGACGGAGGGTAACTCAAGGATAAAAGAATCTTCAAGACAGAGGAGTGTGACCTCAAAAAAATTGAATATGACGGAGGTTCTGAGATGAACTCTGGGAAGCACTCAGTTATTGGCTACTACATCAGTGATCATGAAAGATTATGGGCATATTTGTTTAGTCGCAAAATACCGCTAGTTGTAAGTCGTAAAATTTTTTTTCCATTTTTCGCTGTTTGTTTCGCTGAAAAACAACTTGCAAAATGCAACTCTCATTTTCCACTTGTAGTTACTACAGTTAATTTTGTGTCATGTAAATCTCACTTTTGCAGCCATATTTTTTCACTTGCAGTTGCTACAGTTAATTTGTGGTCATGTAAATCTCACTTGTAGTACACTTGTAGTTAGGGTGTCATCGGATCGGATACGGATCGGATATTACCTCTACCATTCCATATTCGCACCCCACCTTCGGATACGGATACGGATACGGATATTGACGGATGTGAAAAAATGATATCCGTATCCGCTAAAATCGGATATCAGATATAAATCGGATATTAGCGGATCGGATGCGGATGCTAATCGAATATGTAAAAAATGGATATGATTAAAGATAAATTAAACAGAAATACTTATATTACTTTTTATCTCATCTACTACAATATTAAATATGATACATACTATGATATTATTGTATACATATCAATACATTCATCATTCATTGTCATTCGACTTCTATAACAATAGATTACACGTCCTCCGTACCGATATCATTATGAAGCACGCAACATCGGATATCGGATCGGATACGAATAAGATATTACTTTTACCATATCCGTATCCGCACCTACCTTTCGGATATGGATACGAATACGAATTGACGGATGTGAAAAAATGATATCCGTATCCGGATTGGAGGCGGATGCGGATATCCGCGGATAATCCGTATCCGGTGGCACCCCTACTTGCAGTTCAAAGCTAGTACTTGATAATCAATATATAATTTATATTATTAAATATTTAATATTTTTAATATTTTTGTAGTGTTCAATTTCTTATTTAATTATTTCATATTTTTAATATTTAGTTTTTTATTTTTAATATTTTTTAATATTTAATCTTTTACTATTTTAATATAATATTATTATTTAATACTTTATTATTTTATTAATACTAATACCAAATTTTTAATATTTTATTTAGAGTTAATATTTTATTAATATAACAATATTACTTTAATATAAAATTATTATATATTTAATTATTTATTTGTTAATATAATAAACTTTATTATTATATTAATATTTTATTATGTTAATATTGTAATAATAATTCATTATAATAATATTATAATAATAATACTATTAAAATTATAATTATATTTTACTTTGTTAATTTTATATTTATAATATTACAATAATATTATAATGAAATTTAATATTATAATAATTTTTAAGTACTTTATAATATTATAATATTATAACCATATTTTATTATTTTTCTTAAGATTTTTTAATATTTATGTTTTATAGTATTCTTAAAATTTTATTAATGTTCTTTAGATTTTTCTTAAAATTTTTTAATATTTATTTCGTTAATATTTTAGTAATATTTTTTAAAATATATTAATATTTTATTAATATTATTGTTATAAATAAAATATTAAGATTATTAATATTTTATCTCAATTTATTAATATAAATTAATTTACAATAGTAGATTTAATTTAATAGTATTTATAATATTTAAATCACTGTTACAGTTAATTTGTGGTCAACTTTTTCACACACTTTTATATTACCAGCCAAACACCGTAAACATAATATACTTTCTCATTTACACTTTCACTTACCAACCAAATACCGTAAAACACAATATATTTTCTCATTTTCACTTTCACTTTATCAATCAAATACCGTAAAATACAATATATTTTCTCTACTACAATTTATTTTTCTCATTCTCATTTTTCGACTTACGATTTATACCGTTTTGCAACGAAACAAACATGCCTTATGTTTAGCTGCTAGTGGAAAAGTATGTAAAAGAAAAAAAAAAGGAAATTTTGTAAATGAACAGTTGCAAGTTGCTCGCTTGCAACAAAGAAGATTCCGGAACTCGCTGGAGATCGGGAGTTGGGAACCGGGGGGCCCATTGGATGGGATGGAATAGACTGCAGCAGGTGGGAGCCAATAGGAGCAGAGACTTGGACGTAAACTGAGAGGGACACGGGGATAGGGATCGGGATCGTGATCGGGATCCAGATGAGATCGAGATCAGGACAAGAGCCCTTCCCGTGAAGCGGATCCATCAGCCGTTACATTGGGCGGACACGTGTCCACCTGCCAACGGAGGGACCGCCACCCCACTCTGCCTTTCCTATGGCCGGAAGTTTCTTCTCTTGCCCGCGGGCGACACCGACAGCTGACGTCCCCTCCATCACAGCGACCCCGGACGCTACTGGCTTCGCCCACACCGCTATTCACTGGTCCCCTGACTCACCGGGACTCCGCCTTGGTGGACGAGTGATCCATTGGGTGCCGAGAGTTGTGCGTGCCTGAAGGTTTTCTGAAATTTAATGCGGTTGCCATTGTCCAACACGAGGACGAGCGGACTGGGACTTTGTGTTGCGTTTTTAGTGTGGGGAAAACTATTGAGGGCTCTGTTGACTGAGACTGATTGGGACTGCAGTGCCGCCTCGAGAGAGGCCCAGTACAGTTCCTTTCATACGATCTGACTTGCATGCCGAGGTCGAGGGAGGAGATAAAAGATCCTGTGGTGACTTTTTGGATTTTTTCTTCTCCCCTGATCTTTTCATAAAGTTTTATTGTCTTAGACCATGTTTAAAATTTTGAATGCCTCTGACACGATATATATATATATATATATATATATATATATATATATATATATATATATATATATATATATATATATATATATATATATATATATATATATATATATATATACTGGTACCTCAGCCGGCAAGCTGAGAGAGTTCTCTCAACCGGCGGACGTGGCAACATCACCGCCTCATATCTGTCATGAATTTTGGCGGACAAAATCCTGAAAAATCCCGCCTAATTTACTGTCAGTCACGTCAACTTTGTATTTTCCGAGAATACCCTCCCTCACAACTTTCTACCTTATGTAAAAAGTTGGCTTTAAAAAAAATTTACGGCTCTAAAATTTCAACTGGCGATTCTGATCCAATTAGTTATTTTCTTTCACAAATTTGATCCGTTTTTTAAAAAATATATTTGCAACCGATGGCGCCTAAGAAATCATCCGTCGAAAAAGGTACTACAAAAAAAATGATATTTTCAAAAAATTTTAGCGTTTGTGTATTTTAATAGTTTTAAAATTTTTCCAGATTTATTTCCGAGGTCGCAATTTTTTTATTTTTTTTTTAAATCTTGGAACCATGGTTGCAATTGAGAAAGAGATTTTGAAACTTTAGATGACGAATAAATTTTTAAATTTATAAATTTTGTAACACGACGATAAAGGTCCTATTTTTTTTCAAATTTTTTTTATTTCCTTCTATTTTTACTATGTCGCAGTATTTTCGAAAAAGTGATGTGCATACACTGCATGCGACCTCGGTCGCAGTTGAAAAATAATAGTTTCAGATTATTGCGACTTTGGATTTTTTTTTGGACCTTTCCTTTTAGCGGAATGCGACTTTGGTCGCAGTATATGAAACTTTAATCGAGATAGCGTTAATGGTCGCAGTTACTTAATCATTTATCAGTTCCCAATGCGACTATGGTCGCAATAATGAACTATTTTGCAGTTCAAAGTAATTTAAAGTTATAGTGTATTATCTTTTAAACTGTTTTGGATAACTAAATAGTCACCTAGGAAGTATACAATTTTTTGGGAAAAGGTAGAAAATAATTTGGGAGATATTCACGTGGTCCAAGGGATTAGGTAGAAAATGCTGTACAATTGTTACAAATCTTCATTTTAACTATTTTACGCTAAACGAATATACTGCGACCAAGGTCGCAGTTAATAATTAAATTATTTCACCGAAAAGTAAATTTTAAAATGAAGGTTGCGACTTTGGTCGTAGTTGCTGGCAGCAGTCTTAATAAAACAACATAACTGCGACCTTGGTCGCAGTTGCTGGCGGGAGTCTTAATCAAAAACAACACTGCGACCTTTGGTCGCCATGCATGTTAATATAAAGGAAACACCTACCTAACGTACTGCGACCTTAGTCACAGTACATGTAATGCGACACTAGATTGCAATTGCTGGCCATCTTTATCAATAATAACACTGCGACCTTGGTCGCAATTAACCATGTACACTGCGACCAAAGTCTCTGACTAACGTAGCAGTTTAAATGTACGCTGCGACCAAAGTCTCTGACTACATTATATACAAAAAAATTAAACTATAAAGTAGAATTTTGTAGCAGTAAAACTTTAAAGAAAAACTACATACAAAAATAATACAGTAGAAATTAAAGAATGATAATAATCTGATTATAATGACACGCCAGTGGCGGACTGCGACTTAATCTATATACACTGTGCGACCATAGTCGCACTTCATAAAAATTTCTCCATGTGCATTCATATCCTACAAAAACAATTACACGAATTAAATGAATATAAATATTTTTAGATATCACTGTATTATAAAATATAAGTTAAATAAATGCGACCAAGGTCGCATAAGAGATGAAAACTATATTACTTCTTATCAAATACTGCGACCAAGGTCGCAGTTATCCGTATGAGAAAAAATCTATATTACTTCTTACTAAAGACTGCGACCTAAGTCGCAGTAAATAAAAATAAGATTTCACATACGACATAAAATCTATAATACTCCTTTATTGAAGACTGCGACCTAAGTCGCAGTTATCCGTATGTGAAGAAATCTATATTACTCCTTACTAAAGACTGCGACTTAAGTCGCAGTTATCCGTATGTGAAGAAATCTATATTACTCCTTACCAAAGACTGCGACTTAAGTCGCAGTTACCCGTATGTGAAGAAAGCTATATTACTCCTTATAAAAGACTGCGACCTAAGACGCATACCCAAAAAAAAAAGATTTCACAGCCGGAGATTATTTTCAAATAAGATTGCGACCGAATATTAAAACGGTCGCATTTCTGAAACTTTAAATCATTTGTTATAGGTCGCAGTACCTCATAGACTTAAAGAGAAAAATTCAATATTTAAGAAATTGTTTTAAAAAAATGAAACAATTAAAACCTGTTGATCGGCATGCAAAGATGTCAACCCTTCAAGATTTTCAATATTCTGAGAGAAAGTAGAACCAGATGCAATATCTTCCATATTTAGATCGCCAGTAGACTGCTCAGACGTCGACATTAAATATTTTGGAGAAAAAATTGATCTGAAAAGATTTTATATTTTCAGAAAAAAGTTTATCGCCGGCTGAAAAGGAGAAACTAGATCTTTCAAAAAGAGGTAAGGAAATAGGGGGAAAAGTAATTTATATAGAATAACCTAAAACCTATAAAGAGCGGCAAAAAAAAGGGGAAAAAATAATAATAAACAATAAGGAAGGTTACCGAAAGAGTTGCTTTTCATAAGGGGTATTTGGTAATTTAACTTCTTCCTAAAAGCGTGCCGCAAGTCAGTGAAGTGACAAATTGAGCCACGTCACCGCAGGCTGAGAGAGTACTCTCAGCCCGCAGGCTGATATACATTTTTCTATATATATATATATATATATATATATATATATATATATATATATATATATATATATATATATATATGGGGTTACTGTACCTCAGCCGGCAGGCTGAGAGAGTTTCTCAGCCGGCAGGACGTGGCTACATCATAGCCACACACCTGTCATAAATTTGGGACAAAAAGATGAAAAATCCCGCCCAATTTAATGTCAGTCACCTCAACAATACATCTTCCGAAAATACCCACGGTCACATCTTTTTACCTTATGTAAAAAGTTGCCTTTCTAAAAAATTTTCATCTCTAAAATTTCACCCGATCATTTTGATCCAATTAGTTCTTTTGTTTCACAAATTTGATCAGTTTTTTTAAAAATATATTTGCAACACATGGCGCCAAAGAAATCATCCGCCGAAAAAGGTAATAGGAAAAAGATATTTTTCAAAAATTTTTAGGGTTTGGTATTTTAATTGTTATAAATTTCTTCCAGATTTATTCCGTTTGAGTATTTTTTATTTTTTTTAAAAATCTTTGGACCATGTTCGCACATAGGAAAGAGATTTTGAAACTTTAGATGACGAATAAATTTTTAAATTTAAAAATTTGTGACACAAAAATAAAGGTGTAATTTTTTTAAGTTTTTTTCATTTCGTTCTATTTTTAGTTTGTCGCAGTAATTTCAAAAAAGTTATTTATATGTATGCGACCTTGATAATATTTTTTAAATTTAATTATTTTCATACACTTTATGTCGACCTCGGTCGCAGTTGTTAAAATTTTGTTTTCAAACATGTGTGTCTCAGGATGTTTTTTTTTTGGACTTTTCAAATTTGACGAATGACGCTGGTCGCAATATATGAAACTTCCTTTTTTTAACATACTGAAGACATGGGGGTCGCAATTGTTTCAATATTTATGTAGTGTTTTGCGACCATGGTCGCAGTGTATTTAACATCATTTGTTTCATCATTCCTGGGTCGCAGTTGTTTATTTCTGCACTGTAGACTTATGCGACATTCGTCGCCGTGTATACCCTGGTCGCATTTGTTTATGATTGCACTGTAGATTACTGCGACATTGGTCGCAGTGTCGACCAGAATCGCTGTAACAGTTTGTGTTCGCGCTGTAGTCTTATGCGACCTGGGTCGCAGTGTAGACCAGGGTCGCAGTAGTTTATGTTTGCACTGTAGATGACTGCGACCTTGATCGCAGTTTCGACCGGGTCGCAGTATATTATGTTTGCACTGTAGATGACTGCGACCTTGGTCGCAGTTTATTAAAAATAATATGCTTTTTGCTCACTTATAATTTATATATAATCATTGGTTTAAACTTTTTTATTTTTCTTCATCTATAGGTAAACAACAGATTAAGGTTCGTCCACTGAGATCAAGCCTAAAACCTATGTGCGAGTTCATCAAGAAATTTAAAAAGTACATTCAGGCAGATTTCGTAGAGACGATCAAGAATACCCCATTTGGCCCAATCTTCATGGCCTTCTATAATGAGGAATTTGGGGGTGAAAAGGCTCTAAAATCAAACGTTGCGGTACTGAGGATTTTAGACCAGTATGATAGGGATACAAGGACCTTTAGAATTGGGGGCAAACAAATAGAGTTAACAGTGGAGGATGTTGCCCTAACTTTTGGTCTACCTATCATTGGGGCAGATTTTGTGATGAATAAGACATGTACGATGAAAGATAGAGGGGTTATAAAACATTATTTCCCCAATATAAAGAAGATCACTAAAGTATCTATTGAAGAGGCTTTGGATGATCTTCTGGTCAAGAAGAGGAGGAGTGAAGTAGATGTGACAAAGGATGAACAGCTTGAGCAACAAATGACTTTACATGAAATTATAAGAGACATGCACAGACTTGCAGCTCAAGACTTTACCACAATAATAATCCTATACATGTCGGCCACTCTTTTCTTCTCTGGCAGTAAATGCACGGTGCCTTGGTATATTGTGGAACAGATTGCCAATATGCAGCTGATGAGAACAATATGCTGGGCAAAAACTGTTTGGCAATTTTTGATTGAGTCAATGGACATCTTCAGGCACACCACGTACGAGCTGCAAGGATGCTCCGTGCAAATTATTGTAAGTATAAATCTCATATTTGGCCAACATTGTATGAAATTTACCCAAAAAAATTATGAATATTTGTGTAAACTAATTTAATTTTCCTTTTTTGCAGTATTGGATATGTGAGAGGGCTCCTATTTTTGAGCGGAGGTCTGGTTTGGAGGACAAAACCCCACGCGCAGTAAGATGGGACCTCCAGAACATTAGCAGATCTTTACTTGAAGTTGATCTAAATGAGATTGACAAGAATATTGTAAGTTAGACTTCTTTTTATGTGCAATACAAATAAAATGCGACCATAGTCGCAGTATTGAGCTGCACCTTTCGCATTCGTTTTCTGCCTGACAAACAATGTGCGACCATGGTCGCATTCTTTTGAAAATACCTTTTACATGAAATGCGACCATGGTCGCAGTGTTGAGCTGCATGTCTTGGCAGATAAATTTGTGCAGGACAAACATAATGCGACCATGGTCGCATTCTTATCATAAATACTTCATAAATAAACTGCGACCATGGTCGCAGTATAAATATTTCATTATTTTATTTTTAACTTACCTTCTTCTGTTTATTTTCAGATTTTGAGTCGAATGGCCAACATCTCTAATGCTGAAAAAAATATGGTTGGCCTTCCTGTTGAAGGGGAAGAGGAGGAGGAAGAAGAAGAAGAAGAAGATGAAGAAGAAGAAGACCATACATATAATGAAGCTGACATCCCGACGGAAAATGAGCCAGAAGCGGCTGAAACGAGTGAGCAAGAACCATCTTTTACAGGTTATTTGCCACCACCACGGGATGATCAAGCTGAAGAGATAAAAGAGTTGAGGTCTTAAAATCAGCACTTGAGAGAATATGTTTCTCAGCTTGAAAAAAAAATTGAAAAAATGGAGACTGAGAGCAGACTCAAGGCTGAATTAAAAATAAAAAGGAGAGAAAAAAGAGAGAAGAAAAAACTAAAAAGGCAGCAGAGGAAATTAAAAGTGGAAGAAGAACAAGAGCTGCTGAGAGCAGCCGCTGCTGCGGAGAAGGAGAAGGAGAAGAAAAGGGAAGAGGAGGAGCATGAGAGAAGAAGATTGGAAGAAGAGAAGGAAAAGGAGGAGAGGAGGAGAGAAATGGAGGAGAATGAGAATGAAAGAGGAGAATGGAAGAGGAGGAGAATGAAAGGAGAATGAGGGAAGAGGAGGAGAAGGAGAAGAAGAGGAGGGAAAAGGAGGAGCAGGAAAAAGAGGAGAGGAGGAGGGAAGAGGAGGGGCAGGAGAGGAGGAGGAGGGAAGAGGAGGAGAATGAGAAGAGAAGGAGAGACGAGCAGAGGAGAGGGAAGAGGAGGATCAGAAGAAGAGCATCGAAAAGGAGAGGAAAGAAGAGGGGGAGCAGGAAAAGGAGAAGAGGAGGAAGGTGTTGGAGGAGTTAAAGAAGAAGCGGGAGAAAAAGAGGAATGTGGGGAAGAGTAAATTAGAAGGAAGGGTGAAGGGGAAAAGGAGCAGAAAAGAATGATGGAGCAGATGGAGAAGCAGGCTGAAGAAGAGAAGAAGAAAAAATTGGAAGAGGATAAAATCATGGGTTCTGAATCTATTTTAAATTTTTCTGGGGAAGATATCCCAAGTTTTTCTTTGAATATAACTCAAATGATTCAAGAAACCCAAAAAGATATAGCTTCTAAAGAAAAAAATCAAGAACATACTCCGTCTCAGAAGCAATCCTTAAAAGAAACTGTTTTGGAATACTCTAAAGGAACGATAGAAAGGGGAGTCAAAGAACGCAAGCGCGCTGAAAGAGATCGCGATGACTCCGACTTCGTTTATCCAAAACAGAAGAAGAAAATAAATGAACATCCTCTTCCACAGCCTGCGGCTGTGAGTTCTGCCGCTGGTTTCGGCGACAAAGAGATTTCCTCCACTGAGCCAAAATCGAGAGAATTGACCGAAACCACATCATACAGAATTCTGCAGCCCCATCAATAAGATCTTATAAAAAATTCTTCGACAAGTCCTTCTCTGAGTAAGTTAATTAATTTTATTATAATTCATATCAAAAAACTGTTATACCTTTATATAAGAACAATTTAATTACTAACTTTGTTTTGAATATCTTGCAGTTTTACTGCGTATCAGGATACCGACAACGGAATCATGATTACAAGGAATGACATTGAGAACCTGATGTTCAGTAGAGAATTAGATGCGAATATAATTCATTTCTACATGCAGCATCTAGAGAGAGGAGAAGGAATAAAAAACATATTCTTTCGGAGCGAAGCTTGGGTAAAAATCTACTTTCTCCTTTACGGTTTAATGTAATATCAATTGTGGAACAGATTACTAATATTCTCTATCTCTGTGTAGGCATAACTCATATACTGCGACTAAGGTCGCAGTTTATAATTAAAATGTACTGCTACTAACTCACGTACTGCGACTAAGCTCGCAGTTTATAATTAAAATGTACTACGACTAACTCATGTACTACGACTAACTCATGTACTGCGACTAAGGTCGCAGATGCGACTAAGGTCGCAGTTTATAATTAAACTGTACTGCTACTAGCTCATGTACTGCAACTAAGGTCGTAGTTTATAATTAAAATGTACTGCTACTAACTCACGTACTGCGACTAAGGTCACAGTTTATAATTAAAATGTACTGCTACTAAATCATTTTATATTTTATTTATTTTTTTTCTTGTCCGCAGCACGGTGTTGTAAATAAAAGTGAAGATCTGGAAGATCATTTCATCAAGCAGCAGCTGTTGAAAAACTGGACAGCTGATGTGCAGTACATGTTCTTCCCGATCAATCACAAACATAGTGCCGACGATCCGGGATTTCACTGGATCTTATTGGTATTTGATTGCGATACCCAAGAGTGGATTTTTTACAACTCTTTGGTCCCAGCTGACAAAAAAAGTAGTATATTAAAGCTTTACCAAAAAGATGCAAGAATAATGGTGAGTTGAAATTTAATATTTCGATTACTGGAAACTTGCATTTAATTTGATTAATACTAATTTTTGTTCCTAATGACATTGCAGAAAGAAAGATTATTACAGATTTTTGAGATTGATTTCAATAAATTAATGAGAAAAACTAATATAAAATACACAAGATGCCCCCAACAAGCAAACATGTATATAAATTTTTGACATCTCCTTACCTTTCATATTTTCTACCTTTTTTAGTACAAAAATCTAATTTCATTTAATGATTACTCTATTGATATTTCAGTGTTGATTGCGCTGTATATGTATGCAAGTACATGGAAAGCATAGCGTCTGGTAGTCCAGCAGTTGTTGATACTGTTACGGATGCTGATGTACAGAGACTAAGAAGTGAGCTTGCATACATGATACTTACAGATAGAGAGAAGAGTTGGGATGAAGAAACAGAAATGATACGAAGGGTGACATTTGAAGACTGACAGTTGACAAATTATTGATATACCACAATTTTTTATTTTATAAATGTAAAAATAATTGCAATTGCAATTCATTAAATAATTTTTTTGTTTTATTAATTTAATTTATAAACATTTTTATACATTTATTTATTATAAGTTCCATTGATTATTTCCAACCTACATTTGTTACACCTTGGATTTTACTATTGCGTATAGAAACAAACATGTGTTCAACAATTATACTGCGACCAAAGTCGCAGTAATGACCTGTTTGAGTTACAGCGTTTCCTTATACGGCGATACTTTAATCGAGACAGCGATAATGGTCGCAGTTACTTAATCAATTATCAGTTCCCAATGCGACTATGGTCGCAATAATGAACTGTTTTGGAGTTCAAAGTAATTTAAAGTTATAGTGTATTAACTTTTAAACTGTTTTGGATAACTAAACAGTCACCTAGGAAGTATACAATTTTTGAGAAAAGGTAGAAAATAAATTTGGGAGATATTCACGTGGTCTGAGAGCTTAAACCTTTTGAAATTCCGGGATTAAAGTATATAAAGAGTCATCAGGAAAGGATTATAAACATACTAAATTGATTTTGCTGAAACTCGTTACTCTCCACCGTCTTCACCGGAAAATGTCTTCTCCACCGTCTTCACCAGAAAGAAGCCAATCATCTAATGATGATTGGATGTATAGTTCTGAAGATACGCCTCGCTATGGGTCAGAGGATGATTGTCGCTGAAGAGATGGAAGGGACGGAAAGCGATACGGAAGACGAAAGCGGTCATACTATTGGCGACGAATCTGATTATGATGGTGATGACGAGGATTAGAAGTTTAAAATTTGTATTTTATTTTTTTAATATATATAACTCTGTTTTCTAAGGTTAATTGTGTGAATTACAGTTTTTACTACTATGTCTTGGTTGAAATGCTGTACAATTATTACAAACCTTCATTTTAAATATTTTACCTAAACGAATATACTGCGACCAATGTCACAGTTAATAATTAAATTATTTCACCCGAATAAAATTTTAAAATGAAGGTTGCGACTTTGGTCGCAGTTGCTGGCCGAAGTCTTAATAAAATACACAGCGACCTTGCTCGCAGTTGCTGGTCTTTAGTATTAATCAACAAATTTCCTTGTTGCAGCAAAATTTTCTACAAATAATCTCATAAGGAGGCTTCCGTGACTTATCTGTACCTTTTCTTCTCACGCTAAAACCTCTATTCCTTGCAAAAGAATTGTAGAAATTGTATGCTTCCATATCCGACAGGAACTTTTTCCCTATAAACTTATCTGAGCTTCCAGACATTTCTCCATGTACATTCATATCCTACAAAAAACAATTACACGAATTACATATATATAAATATTTTTTAGATATCACTGTAGTCTAAAATATAAGTTATATAACTACGACCAAGTTCGCATAAGAGATGAAATCTATATTACTTCTTATTAAAGACTGCGACCAAAGTCGCAGTTATCCGTATGAGAAGAATTCTATATTACTTCTTACTAAAGACTGCGACCTAAGTCGCAGTTATCCGTATGAGAAGAAATCTATATTACTTCTTACTAAAGACTGCGACCTAAGTCGCAATTATCCGTATGAGAAGAAATCTAGATTATTTCTTACTAAAGACTGCGACCTAAGTCGCAGTTAAAAAAAAAATTTTAAATACAAGATGAAATCTATATTACTCCTTATTAAAGACTGCGACCTAAGTCGCAGTTATACGTATGTGAAGAAATCTATATTACTCCTTATTAAAGAATGCGACCTAAGAAGCATACCAAAAAAAAAGATTTCACAGCCGGAGATTATTTTCAAATAAGATTGCGACCGAATATTAATACGGTCGCATTTCTGAAAATTTAAAACATGTGCTATACGTCGCAGTACCACATAGACTAAAGAGAAAAATTCAATATTTAAGAAATTATTTTTAAAAAATTGAAACAATTAAAACCTGTAATTTATAAACAATAAGCTAAATCCTATAAAGAGCGGCAAAAAAAGGGGAAAAATAATAATAAACAATAACCTAAGTCTGACAACGTTCGCTCCAAAAATAGCCTTTTGGGCAAATAATAATAAACAATAACGAAAAGTTACCGAAAGAGTAGCTTTTCATAAGGGGTATTTAGTAATTTAACTTCTTCCCATAAGCGGGCCGCAAGTTAGTGGGGTGACAAAATTGAGCCACGTCACCGCAGGCTGAGAGAGTTCTCTCAGCTGCAGGCTGATATACATTTCTCTCTCTCTCTTTCTATATATATATATATATATATATATATATATATACATATATATATATATTATAGGGTTACTGTACCTCAACCGACAGCTGGGAGAGTTTCTCAGTTGGCATGACGTGACTTCATATTAGCCGCAGATAAGTCAAAAATTTAGGCGGTAAAAGAAGACCCTCAACCACTTTTCGTTGCTTAATGACTAAAATACCCGCAGTTTCACTTTTAACCTGACTACAACTGTTCCTCCACTAAAAAATTACAGATCTGAAAATTTTGAGTTTTTTTAAACAAAAAGATTACAGATCTTGATTACTAAATTTTAAAGAAATAAATTATTTTAAAAGAATGCAACCATGGTCGCATTAATGTTCAAGTTTTTTTTTGAAAGATGTTTTAATCACAATAAAAATCTATTACTGCAACTTGAAACAGTTTATTTTATTTTATTTTTTTCTAAAACTGCAATCGAAGTCGCAGTTTCTAAAAAGAAAAATTTTAGATTTAAATTTTTAATATCATTTTCACTTTTTAGATTTATTTTTATTTTACATTGCAACCTTTGGTCGCAGTGTTACAGCCTTTTTTTTATTTTTTCGATTAGGGTCGTAGTATTTTTGCGACCTTGCCAAGCTAAATAGGATACTGTGACCGTGATCGCAGTCTTATGAAATAAGAGTCGCTGTCAATTGAAGCAGTGACAATAATCTCGTAAGTTAATTAATTAAGATAATTAGAAGATTGCGACTTCGGTCGTAGTCTTATGTAACAGCAGTCTCTTTGAAAATGTTTTGTTTAATAACAATGCGACCTTGATCATAATATTTTTTATTCAATAATCTAAATAGAATAATGCGACCATGGTCACATTCTTATGAAACAAGAGACATAGTCAATTGAAGCAGTGAACAAGGTCTCAAAAGTTAAGTAATTAAGATGGTTAGAAGACTGCGACCGAAGATGGTTATAAGACTGCGACCGAAGACTACGACATTGGTCGCAGTCTTATGTAATAGCAGTTTTTTTGAAAAGTTTTGTTTGATAACACTGCGACCTTGGTCGCAGTATTTTATAACTTATTTTTCTAAGGTCGCAGTCTTTTTATTAATAAATTTTAATTGGACTGCGACTTTTGGTCGCATTCATAATAATAAATTGTCAGATAAAATTGAATTCTGTTATCATAGTCTCAGTATGAAATTTCATTTTCAAACCATTTATTTTACAAGACAGAGACCAAGATCTGACAGTGTGAGGAGACACAGAGAGATAAACATATAAAATTAGAGAAAAAATAATAATAAAAAATATAAAACTAATACATCATTCCAAGAAAATACAAACGATAAGGAATTTTAGTAATTATAATTATTTTCAAAAGCGGGACGTCATTTTAGATTGTCGAATTATGTAGCTCATAATGTGCCACGTCACCGCAGGTTGAGAGGGACTCTCAGCTGTCAGCTGATATACATATTTCTGTACACACACACACGAGAGGAATCTGTACCTCAGCCGTCAGCTGAGAGAGACTCTCTCAGCTGGCGCAACGTGGCTGCAACCACTATTTTGGGTGTTGGTACCATGGTCGTAGTTTTATATGAGGACTGTGATTATTGAAAGTACACCTAGAAGGGGGTGAATAGGTGTACGGCTAATCTATGAACAATAATGCGGAAATTAAAACTTAATTGCAACACACTTAGTGTAACCAAAGAGTGTAGCCGAATTCGTGAAGGGCTCTGGACTAACTCCTCTTGATTCCTCTGAATAAGAGTTGAGGTGCTATATGAAGCTCTCTTGGTTAAACACAAGTGAGGCACATAAACAAACCAAGCATGTATATGATTTGACAATATGAATCAATGCATAAAGTAAGAGAGAGAGAGAGTTAGAGAAAGTGGATCAAACGCAAACACCGAGATATGTTTCGAGGTTCGAGCACACAGCTCTACGTCCCCGCCTTCACACAGAAGGATTTCCACTAACTCGTCCACACAGGACTTCCCACACAGGGAACCTCCACTGAGGATTTGGGGCAATTACAATTGGGAGTACACAACTCCTCTCTCCAACAAATACAACCTCTACACTTAGAGGCAAGGCACAACTTAAGTCACCTCTACACTTAGAGGGATAGGCACAAAGCCACTCATGCACAATCACCTCACACTTGAGGGATTCCAACACAATCTCCACCTCTCACTAGAGGGAGCCAAATACCACTTCTACTATCACCTCACACTTGAGGGATATCAACTCAATCACCTCTCACTAGAGGGATATCACAATCAATGGAAAGTTTACAACTTGGTGATCACAAAGACCACAAACAACTTCTTTTTCCACAAAACAAAGATCCTAATAGATAGGATAGTAGATAAGCTAAAGTGTGAGAAATCAAGGTGTTTGGAAATCAAATAACAAAGAAAAATACTTGAGAAATCAATTAGAATTGATAGAAATGAAGAACAAAACAAATATCCTAAATCTCTATTTTTCTTTGATTTTTCCAACCCTTGAAAACAAATAAAGATGAATCTTTTTGAAAACAAGTAAAGATGAATCTTTTTGCCTTGAAAACTCTTTTGAAAACTTATATTAAAACACTTAGGAAGATAGAAATTTTTGCTCTCAAAATCCTTGTTAAAAACCAACTCAAATGGGGGTATTTATAATCCCATTTGAAATCTGCCCGTTGGCAGCTGAAAAGGGCATTTTTGCCCTTCTGGTCGATCGGCCAGTCGACCGGCCAACAGTCAAAAAAGTGACCGTTGAGCCCTCCGTTTGACCGTGCTAGATTCAGAGAGCAATTGCTCTCTGGACGGTCGACCGCCCGGTCGACCGGGCCAAAGTGAACGGTCGACCGCCCGGTCGACCGGCTGCACCCGAGAGTGGGCTGACTTCAGTTGGTCGATCGCTCGGTCGACCGGCCAAATCACTTGGCCTTTGTGCATGTCTTGTGCACATCGGTCGACCGGTCCGGTCGACCGACTACTGGTCCGGTCGACCGTCCCGGTCGACCGCCAGAGCCTGGCAGGGACATTTTCAGGATTTAAAACTTGGATTTTTATTCTCAAATAAATCCCATAAAACCTCATAAATTTTACAAAAATCAGTTCTTGTTATATCTTTGAAATACAAACATGTTGATTGAGATTTTGATAATTGAAATAGAGTTCAGAATTCTTAGTCTCAATGCGAATCCGCTGTAGCGAGGGCTCAAGCGGGTCGTGATCCTCAGGGAAGGATGCGATGAAAGCTTTTCGACTCGATTCCTCTGTATGCTTCAAGTAAGAAGAGAGAGATTAGATTGGTGATGAAAATATGAGATTAAAGACGTGATTTTGCTGATCTTCTACCACAACCCTATTGCAAGTTAAGGAGCTTGATCTTCATCTTAAGATTGATATGATTCACCCTAGGTCATTACAAATAATTCAAGCAAGAAAAATCAATACTAGATTCTTGCTAAGTTACATAATCTAAAAACTAAACTATGGTTCATCCTAACATCTAGGTGCAGCCTAATAAAAGACGAATCTCAAACTTATGCTGTCCTAGTTCTTAAGTTGAAGTCATGAAAAGTCTTTTTAATATGCAACCTAGATTAGGATTTCTAGGTATTTGTTTAATCTTCTAGAAAAATTGTTTTTAATACCTAGGGTTTCGATTGATGTTCCTTAATCAGATTTAGGCTTAACTGCTCTAGGGTTGCTTCAAGAGTCTCAGCAAACCACTAGAGAGATTTAGTTCTTCATTATTTTTTTTCTTTTCAAATTATTTATTTTTTTTTATTATTTTTTTATGAGAAAGATTGCAAGGAAAAGAAAAACGAAAACAAGAAGAGATCACAGATTAAAACAAAGAGAGATCACAAAAGAAATAAAGTAAAGTTGCAGAAATTAAAAGAGAACAAAAGAGTGACCTTTATTTCGTTGAATCTCCGGTTACACAATCGTCTCCTTCTTCTCCACAAATAGCATGAAATAAAAATTACAACTTTGAATAAAAGTGGCTAAAGAAAACCCTAATCGTCTCTGCATGCCCTGTACGTTGCACTTTGCAGGGATATTTATAGTGCAGAAGAAGATAGAGTCCCGGATGAAGTTGTAGACGAAGTCTGGTAGTCAGACTCATCTACTTTGCCGCGCCTTGCCGCGCGGCCGCGGCACTTTTGTGGCTTCTGGCCGCGCGCTTTGGCGCGTGGCCTCTCCTGGTCCGTCCATGTGGGCACCTGCTTCTAGAAGTGTGATCCTGGCTCTCCATCTTGGGATTTCGAGATAACTTAGTAATCAAGTTACCTTGATTTCAAATATCCCAAATCTTCTATCCACGAATTTGGGCTTTTATCCCCATCCTGCAAGTGTTTAGGGTTGGGTAGAAGTCTATCCTTCCCTCATCTTTGATATTTGCAACTTTAGCCCTTTGTGTATTTGCATTTTGACTTCTTGTAATTGCGCTTTTTCACCTGGGCTTCAAACATGGGCTTGGATCTGGGCTTTTGGGCTCTTTAAGCTTTATTTCTTATTAAAATAATACTTCGAGGCCTGCACACATTAAATAACGAAATATTAATAAATGTGCATTATAATATGAATAAATGTGCAAATGTGATGGTACATATGATGATAATTATGCATTTTTCACTACCTATCACACCCCCACACTTATCTTTTTGCTCGTCCTCGAGTAAAAATCAAAAAGAAAGAGAAAAATCTAACCTAGCTAACTCACTTTCGTAGGAATCACGGCTGCACTTAGCATGTGCAACAAGCCGTTAAACCCCTAGGTTACCCTAGAGGACGAGTGTTGTCTCGTGAGGGTTTTCAGCGGATTACACCCACAAAATCCATAAAAAGGAAAATATTTGAATTATTATTGAAGAGACTAAGTAGTCTATAAGTTTTAGGATTATCATTTTTATTCATTCTTCAAACCTGGTCTTTATAAAGTCAATTGTTATTCATTTTAGGTAAGGATTAAAATTGAATTTCTAATATAGTCTTTTTCGTTACCAAAAATCATATGCATCCTTATGTTTTTACTAGGAATTCCTTAACTTGGACTCTCATGCCTCTTTATTATTTTTATAACATCATCTAATTTTCTTTCGTGTAAGTATCAAGGCTTCTTGAGGCCCTCATACCTAACTAATTGACTTATTAGATGTGTTAATATATATATATTTTTTTTGCATGTATAACTCATCTCATTTTCTTTCGTATAAGTATCAAGGCTTCTTGAGGCCCTCATACCTAACTAATTGATTATTAGATGTGTTAATACATATATTATATTTCTTAGTCTTCTTAGGCTTTCTAATCCACCCATGTAACGAACTTAAAGTCGATGACTCCCAAACCGGTTGGCTTTAGGGCACCAGGTGAGAAAACACCCCGCGGACTCAAATTCGAGTGAACTAGGCCCCAAAACTAAGGACTTTATTTTATTTACTCACCTTTAGGCATGAATACTTATGCTTCTTGAGGCACATATATCAGCTTAATTGGTGAATTTTTTCTTCTTCTTCTTTTTTTTCTTTTTTTTTATGAGGCACAAGGTCTTTGTCTTAGAATCCTAGATATGCATTTGGTATGCACATTTCATTAAGGTAAAAATCAAGACTAATTATTTATTCAATTTCTCCTCCTATACCTAAAATTTAAACAATTTATTTATTTTGACCAAGTTTTTAGAAATCCCAATCATGATTTTCCTAATTCTTAAAACTAACTTAGATTTCTTTCAAAAAATAAGTCAAAATATTTCCTTTTTATAACATTTTTTTTTAAAATTTTTTTTTTTTATATATTACATACCCTTCCCCCACACTTGTTTCATGCATTGTCCCTAATGTATGAATGAAATGTATGGATGCATGAACTGGCAGAAAGATATAATCACCGATACAGTGGGTTAAAAAGACCCATCGCCGCATTAGCTTCCGGCACAGACTCCAAAAAGATTTTAAGACGTTGACCATTTACCTTGAATGCATTGCCATTTTTGGGGTCGTAGATCTCTATGGCTCCGTGTGGAAACACCGTCTTAACAATGAATGGTCCTGTCCATCTTGACTTCAATTTACCGGGAAAGAGATGAAGTCTAGAGTTGTAAAGTAAAACTTTTTGTCCTTGGACAAAAGTTTTTCTCGTGATGAATTTATCGTGAAAAACCTTAACTCTATCCTTCGCAATCTTTGCATTCTCGTATGCATCATTCCTCAACTCCTCTAGTTCAGAAATTTGTAATTTCCGAAACTCACCGGCCTTATCTAAATCGAAATTTAGCTGCTTAATTGCCCAAAGGGCCCGGTGCTCTAGCTCGACAGGAAGGTGGCAAGCCTTTCCAAAGACCAGTCTGTAGGGAGACATTCCTAGAATCGTCTTAAAGGCAGTCCTATATGCCCATAGGGCACCACCAGTTTGGTGGACCAGTCCTTCCTATTCTGATTCACAGTCTTCTCCAAAATGAGCTTGACTTGTCTATTAGAAACTTCTACCTGCCCGCTAGTTTGAGGATGGTAGGGCGTAGACAACTTGTGGGTAATGACATATTTTCGCATAAGAGCTTCAAAAGTTCTATTGCAAAAATGTGTGCCATTGTCGCTAATGATGGCTCGAGGGATTCCAAAGCGTGAGATGATATTATCTTTCAAGAATTTGACAACAACTTTGTTGTCATTTGTCTTGCAAGGGACAGCTTCTACCCATTTCGACACATAGTCTACGGCCAACAAGATGTATTGGTGCCCAAACGAATTCGGAAAGGGTCCCATAAAATCGATGCCCCATATATCGAAAAGTTCTACTTCTAGAATGGGATTTAAGGGCATCATATTCGTTTGGAAATTCTTCCTATCATTTGACATCTTGTGCAAGTCTTGCAATACTCAAATGCGTCTCTAAACACAGTTGGCCAATAAAAGCCACTTTGCAGAATTTTCTCGGCAGTTTTGCGGGGACCAAAATGTCCACCGCAAGCGAACTCATGACAAAAAGCTAGCACGCTTCTAGTCTCCTCGTCGGGGACACATCTCCTAATGATTTGGTCGCTACAATATTTGAAAAGATAAGGATCTTCCCACATGTAATACCAAACTTGAGACAAGAATCGGTATCTATCCTGTTTAGACCAACTAGGTGGTGTTTGGTTTGTGACTAAGTAATTTACTATGTCAGCAAACCATGGCTCCTTAGAGATGGCTAGAAGTTGCTCATCGGGAAAATTGTCATTGATGGGCAGCTCGTCAGAAGGTGCGTTTGGCACACGAGAGAGATGGTCAGCTACGACATTTTCGACACCTTTTTTATCTCGAATTTTAAGATCGAATTCTTGAAGGAGAAGGATCCAACGAATGAGTCGGGCCTTCGCATCTTTTTTAAACATAAGGTATCGAAGAGCAGAATGGTCAGTGAAAATCGTAGTCTTGGTCCCAAGTAGGTATGGGCGGAATTTCTCCAAAGCGAACACTACTGCCAAGAATTCCTTCTCGGTTGTAGTATAGTTCATTTGGGCGTCATTGAGCGTCCTACTCGAATAATAGATCACGTGTTGCTTGCTGTCCTTACGCTGTCCTAAGACAGCACCTATCGCAAAATCTGAGGCATCGCACATGATCTCAAAAGGCTTGGACCAGTCCGGAGGTGAGATGATAGGAGCAGAGATAAGCTCCATTTTCAATTTCTCCCATGCACTATGGCACCTATCATCAAAGATGAAGGACACGTCTTTAGCTAGAAGGTTTGTAAGGGGTCTAGCAATTTTGCTAAAGTCCTTAATGAACCTACGATAAAATCCGGCGTGTCCTAAGAAAGACCGAATGTCCTTCACGCATCGCGGAAGTGGAAGTCTCGCTATGATCTCCACCTTGGCCTTGTCTACCTTAATCCCTTCCCTAGATATCTCGTGACCTAGGACAATCCCATGTTGCACCATGAAGTGACACTTTTCCCAATTTAGGGTCAAGTTCTTTTTGGTGCACCTACTCAGCACTAGCTCCAAGTGATGGAGACACTGGTCAAATGAATTTCCATAGACGGAGAAGTCGTCCATGAAAATTTCTAAAAAACGCTCAACCATATCAGAAAACAGGCTTAACATACAACGTTGGAATGTGGCGGGGGCATTGCACAAGCCGAAAGGCATTCGACGGTAGGCAAATGTCCCAAATGGACACGTGAACGTTGTCTTCTCTTGATCCTCCGGCGCTATAGGAATTTGGTTATACCCTGAATAACCGTCCAAAAAGCAGTAATACTCATGACCTGCTAATCTTTCCAACATTTGGTCAATGAAAGGGAGGGGAAAATGATCTTTCCTAGTGGCTGCGTTCAACTTGCGGTAGTCTATGCATACTCTCACCTTGGTAGGCAATCGTGTTTGCACTAACTCATGCTTGTCGTTCTCTACCACAGTAAAACTAGACTTCTTAGGGACCACATGTATTGGGCTAACCCATTCGCTATCGGAAATAGGATAAATGATCCCATTATCTAACAGTTTCACTATTTCGGCGTGTACAGCCTCCTGCATGAGCGGGTTTAGCCTACGCTGTGGATCCCTCTTCGGTCTAACCCCTTCCTCTAGATGGATACGATGCTGGACTATCGTAGGGCTCAGTCCCTTGATATCTGTCATAGTCCAACCAATGGCTTCCCTATGTCTCCTAAGGGTTGCCAGCAGGTCCTCCTCTTGCCTATTGGTCAAATTAGATGCAACTATGACCGGTAACGTCTCTTGTTCACCTAGGTAGGCGTACTTAAGATGTTTGGGCAAGGCTTTTAACTCCAAAGAAGGAGTTGGCTCGATGGGTGGAGGAGTTAAGCTAGAATCTCCCATCTCTATAGAACTCAGATTTGATTCCCATTCGATCTCATCAAGACTGATATCACTTGTTTCTAACTCTTCCTCTTCCTCTGACTC
The DNA here is from genome assembly GCA_038442645.1 of Agave tequilana. Lineage (NCBI taxonomy): Eukaryota > Viridiplantae > Streptophyta > Magnoliopsida > Asparagales > Asparagaceae > Agave > Agave tequilana. Next base: position 34,022 of record JAVJIF010010815.1, read on the forward strand.
AAATATGATCTCATCATTATGCTCACTCGTCATGTTCTCAATGGAGTTAACCTCAAAGGGTTGGTCGGTCACATCGTAGGGATGCTTACCTAGGTTGAAAACATTGACTTCCTTGGTCATATCCCCAAAAGTCAGTCTCATGGAACCGTTTCTACAATTTATAATTGCATTAGCGGTTGCTAGGAATGGTCTTCCTAAGATAACGGGAGTTTGGGACCTAGGATTAGACACAGGTTGTGTCTCTAAGACAATGAAATCTACTGGGTAAATGAATTCTCCTACCCGTATGAGAACGTCATTGATTTCTCCTTAGGAACTTTGATAGAGCGGTCAGCCAACTGAATAGTAACTTGGGTCGGGTTGAGTTCACCTAATCCAAGTTGTTGATACACGGAGAAAGGGAGCAAATTGATGCTGGCTCCTAAATCGAGGAGTGCTCGATTGATTTCGGCTCGACCTATGGTGCAAGAAATGGTGGGGCAACCTGGGTCCTTATACTTGATAGGGATCTGGTTGGACAGTAGCTCACTAATGTTAGTGGCTAGAAAAACCTTCTTAGGCACATTAGTCTTTCTTTTCTTGGTGCACATGTCCTTAATGAATTTGGCATAACTAGGGACCTGTTGGATTGCATCAAGAAGTGGAATGTTGAGCCTAACTTGATTGAACACCTCTAATAATTTCTCCATGTGTGCATTGTTGTTGCTTCTAAGCCTATTTGGAAATGGAGCTATAGGCTGGTGCAACTGATCTGCTGACTTTTCAGCTTCAGTTTCCTTGGGACTGGATGGAGAAGGAGTGGAGCTAGATGGAATGGAAGTGGAGCTAGATGGAATGGATGGCTGAGATGGATCCGATGGCATAGATACTTGATTATCAACTTGTTTCCCCGATCTGAGTGTATGAACCATGTGACACTGATTTGGGTCTTGAGCCTCATTGGCTGGCCTAGGATTCCTAGGATTTGGCAATGGTTGACTCGGTAGGGTACCCCTCTGTCTCTCTTGCTGGTTCAATTGGAGCTCTATCCTACTTAGGACTTGAGCCAGCGTGTCTTGGTTTTTGACTAGGGTATCCACCTTTCTTTCCAAATTTGAAAGTCTTGTCTCCATTTGTGAATTTTGGAAAGACGGTGGAGGATTTTGACTAGGAAAATTTTGTTGATAGGGCGGATTTTGGAAGTTGTTGGAGAATTTGGGCCTCACTTGATCATTGTTGCTTGGGCCCCATGAAAAATTGGGATGGTTTCTCCAACCGGGATTGTAGGTGGGTGCATAAGGATTGTTGGCGGGCCTTGTGAAGGCCGCACTCATATGTTCGGGCAAGCTTTGATGCGCGATGAAAACAGGACATTCCTCGAACACATGGTTCATATCTTGACAATAAGTACAGCCCGCCGAAGATGTTGGGCTGACTTGGTTCACAGAGACTGGCTCTTTCGTTTCAAGAGCCTCTAGTCTACGCATAACAACAGCTAACTTAGCATCGGTTGCTACGTTGGCCTCAATGGAATGGATACCTCCTTTAGAAGAAGTAGGGTCATTAGTCCTAGATTTTTCAGGAGTAGGGTCCCATTGGATGGATTTTTCAGCTAATTCCTCAAACAATGTCCATCCTTCATCTTCATTCTTTTGCAGAAATCCTCCTTGACACATGGATTCTAACAATGTTTTAGTAGAATAATCTAATCCATCATAGAGAACTTGGCAAAGTTGCCATTTCTCTATCCCATGGTGAGGACATTGGGCAAGGAGATCCTTAAAACGCTCGAAGTATTTCCAAAAAGGTTCATTGGCTGTTTGCTTAAACTGGAGGATATTCTTCCTAATCAGTGCAGTCTTGTGAACGGGATAAAATTTCTTTAAGAAGGCCTTAATGAAATTATCCCAAGAAGATATTGAACCGGCCTCTAGACTGTAGAGCCATTTCTTTGCTAAATCCTTCAAAGCAAAGGGGATAAACCTAAGTTTGATAGCATCGTCTCCTAACTTAGGTATATTCATCATTTGACATACTTCTTCAAATTCCCTTATGAAGAAGTATGCATCCTCAAATTCAAGTCCATGAAATTTGGGAAGAGTGTTGATGTATTGTGGCTTGAGTTCATATGGGTCAACACTTTCGATAGTGAGCTGGATGCAAGAAGGAAGAGAGGTTCTAATAGGATAGAACCTATCTTGGAGTGACTGTGGTTGTGCCATGTGTGAGTCGGGCTTGAGCTCGGGTGGTGAACTAGTTCTAGTTAGCCTGGATGTAAGTGGGTCTCTCGACCAAGCGGTCATGCACAATCAGCAAACAAGTTCACCCAATCAATCAAAAAAAAAAAAAAGAAAAACAATCAAAAATCCTAATCTAGGGTAAGCCTTGACCTAGACGACTCCTAACTTTAGACTGTCCTTAGGAGGTCTACTATCGACGTTAACCACAAGCTAATCGGCCAGGTAGGTGGCAAGACCGGTGGGAGGTTTTCCGTCAGAGACGTTCCTTAATTAAATAACCACCGTTCTTCGGGCTTTCGGCCCTCAATCCCCTGCCTAGACACCGATTTGACAAGAGTTAATTTCGAACAATTTTCCTCCTTCGGTCAATCTCCTATTGAGTCCGAGTTAACCTAGGGCCAACGTCTAGTCAAATTTTACTTAAGGTTAGGGTTGTGAGTGTGACGGATATGATTTGTGGGCCAAGGAAGGGTGATGAAATCCCCACCTTATCTTGCTTATGGGTTATGCCCTTAAGATGAATTAGTGTACGTGTAAAGCGGTAGAAAAGTAATCACTCAAGAAAGCAGTAAACAACCAAGAGTGTTTCCTAATCTATATGCTATGCAAACGTACCTTGTCGCCAGCACTCTTCAACAGAATTAAAAAAAATGTAAATAGACACGTGCCCTAAATGCAAGAGTCTAAAAATTTTTTTTTTTATTTTCAACAAATGGGTTAATGTTAATTATTAGCAATTGCAGAGTGATCACAGAGAAAAATAATCACAGCAGAATTTAGAATTTTGCACTGCAGAGCAACCTGCAGAAAACTGGATTAGTAGTCCACTACAATTGCCGCGGATTCGCGGCTTTTGCCGCGTTTCTGCGGCAAAGTTGTAGGTCCAGGTGCTCTGCCTTCGAGGGCAGAGGCACTGGATAGCTATATGTGCTTTCTGCTGCTCTGTTTTTGTTTCCTATTCTCTGTACCTGCAACAGAAAAGAAAGAATGATTAGAACGAGGAAATCGTGCCGTTCCTTCCCCGGCAACGGCGCCAAAATTTGATTGAGATTTTGATAATTGAAATAGAGTTCAGAATTCTTAGTCTCAATGCGAATCCGCTGTAGCGAGGGCTCAAGCGGGTCGTGATCCTCAGGGAAGGATGCGATGAAAGCTTTTCGACTCGATTCCTCTGTATGCTTCAAGTAAGAAGAGAGAGATTAGATTGGTGATGAAAATATGAGATTAAAGACGTGGTTTTGCTGATCTTCTACCACAACCCTATTGCAAGTTAAGGAGCTTGATCTTCATCTTAAGATTGATATGATTCACCCTAGGTCATTACAAATAATTCATGCAAGAAAAATCAATACTAGATTCTTGCTAAGTTACATAATCTAAAAACTAAACTATGGTTCATCCTAACATCTAGGTGCAGCCTAATAAAAGACGAATCTCAAACTTATGCTGTCCTAGTTCTTAAGTTGAAGTCATGAAAAGTCTTTTTAATATGCAACCTAGATTAGGATTTCTAGGTATTTGTTTAATCTTCTAGAAAAATTGTTTTTAATACCTAGGGTTTCGATTGATGTTCCTTAATCAGATCTAGGCTTAACTGCTCTAGGGTTGCTTCAAGAGTCTCAGCAAACCACTAGAGAGATTTAGTTCTTCATTATTTTTTTTCTTTTCAAATTATTTATTTTTTTTATTATTTTTTTATGAGAAAGATTGCAAGGAAAAGAAAAACGAAAACAAGAAGAGATCACAGATTAAAACAAAGAGAGATCACAAAAGAAATAAAGTAAAGTTGCAGAAATTAAAAGAGAACAAAAGAGTGACCTTTATTTCGTTGAATCTCCGGTTACACAATCGTCTCCTTCTTCTCCACAAATAGCATGAAATAAAAATTACAACTTTGAATAAAAGTGGCTAAAGAAAACCCTAATCGTCTCTGCATGCCCTGTACGTTGCACTTTGCAGGGATATTTATAGTGCAGAAGAAGATAGAGTCCCGGATGAAGTTGTAGACGAAGTCTGGTAGTTAGACTCATCTACTTTGCCGCGCCTTGCCGCGCGGCCGCGGCACTTTTGTGGCTTCTGGCCGCGCGCTTTGGCGCGTGGCCTCTCCTGGTCCGTCCATGTGGGCACCTGCTTCTAGAAGTGTGATCCTGGCTCTCCATCTTGGGATTTCGAGATAACTTAGTAATCAAGTTACCTTGATTTCAAATATCCCAAATCTTCTATCCACGAATTTTGGGCTTTTATCCTCATCCTGCAAGTGTTTAGGGTTGGGTAGAAGTCTATCCTTCCCTCATCTTTGATATTTGCAACTTTAGCCCTTTGTGTATTTACATTTTGACTTCTTGTAATTGCGCTTTTTCACCTGGGCTTCAAACATGGGCTTGGATCTGGGCTTTTGGGCTCTTTAAGCTTTATTTCTTATTAAAATAATACTTCGAGGCCTGCACACATTAAATAACGAAATATTAATAAATGTGCATTATAATATGAATAAATGTGCAAATGTGATGGTACATATGATGATAATTATGCATTTTTCACTACCTATCACATGTGTTAGTAAAAATCAAATCATGTTACAAACATTTTGAACCATTTTTGTGACATGGAAAATTTGCCTTAAGCCAAATTCTGTATTTTCTAAAACTTAGATTTTTGAAATGGAAATCCGATTTTTCCAAAACACATGTAAATACAAAAACATGATATTTAAACAACTTTGAAGCATATAGTATGTGTATAGAATCCAGCATATAGTATGTGTATAGAATCCAATATACATGAAGGGTATTATATCTATGTTTTTGACATTAAATCTAAAAATAGGTTTTGTCTAAATACAAAACTCCAAACACATGAATAGTGTATCAAAATAAGTTTTTCTAAGTAGATGAAACATATATGTATATAGATCAAATCTAATATACATTAAACTATGTAAACTTGTTTTGATTCTATCTATTCATGAAAATCAAGATCGGTTAAACTGAAAACCAAAACCAATAATATGAAACTTTAAACAAGTGTGTGTGTTGTGAACTTGAGCATATCACACATCTAATCTTCACAATGGATCTAAACTAAATCTTAACTAAACAAATCGAAGCCTTCTTGTAGAACGCCGTCTCCAAGTTAACTCGATCCAAACGCGATCCAACGAGCTTGACTCCACGAGTGCTAGATGTGAACTTTGACGCTCGAGCTCTTGAATCACCATGTGAAAGCTCCAAAACACCTTTGTTGAAGCTAATCACCTACTAATATCTTGGTTAAATATCTGAAACTAAATATCACAAGATTATTAGTAAACTATAACTACATAAGTTAATCATCATCAAAACTAGAGTGGAAGGCCACTGGGTCAACAATCTCCCCCTTTTTGATGATGACAAAACTATGGAGTTATATATGCATGGATTAAAGTTAAGCATCAAAGAAGCTCCCCCTTAACTCATGCATAACAATAAACAATAAGATATGTAATGAATGTTAAACATGAATATGCATAAACATGCATAAAATAATGAAATAAACATGCTTTTGATACCAAATTTTTAAAATAAATTACTTCTCCCTTTTAAAATAAACATGTTCGTAAATACCAATTGAAAATATAAACTTAGAATAAACATGTTCTTTAAATAGTTGCTCTTGATACCAATAAAAATTTCAATTGAAAGCTTATCAATAAAAGCAATAAAAGCTCTTGATACCAATTGAAAGATAATCAATAAAAGCTCTTGATACTAACAATAAAAATTTTAATAAAAGTTCTTGATACCAATAAAATAAAATAACAAAATATATTCTTGATACTAATATCCATGCTCTTGATACCAATATCAACAAAACATAAAACAAACTCTCTTGATACCAATATGAAACAAACTTTGATATAAACTTATAAATAAACATGCATATATACTCAAATACTTCTCCCCCTTTTTGTCAATCATCAACAAAGGGGTTAAAGTAGACAATAAAATAATGTTCTCCCCCTTTTTGTCCGAAACAAAAAAAATCAACAATGGATGAAATCAAATCAAAACATTATGATATCAATTTTGTGCATCATGATACCAATTGAAAATAAATAAAACATACCAATTGAAAGTACATAAAACAAATGTTTTTAATATAAATTTAAATAAACATGCATATATTATACCAATTGAAAATAAAACATTTTGAAGAAATCAACCAAAAAAATTTGATATCAATTGAAAGATGTAAACATATAGGTAATCTTGATACCAATTGTAAAAATTAGTACCAATAGAAAATATTTTACACTTTTGATACCATTTGAAAAACATAAACCAATCTTTTTGGTTAAATACTAAACTCATTTTACAATAGAGATACCAAATAGAGGATAATATCAATTTAATATGTTTGATACTAATATTGAAAATGAAATATATACAAATTGAAAATAATGAAACATATACCAATTGAAAATAATTTTCATTAGGAGCGTATGATACAAAAAAAAATCAATATCATTTTTCAATCATTTTTCAACATAAAGTGTGGGAGTAAAATACCAAAGGTAAACAAAACCAATTGAAAGGTGAAATATGAATTTTCTCACTCTTTATGAAATACCAAACAAAATGATGCATAAGCTTGTATAAGATACCAATTGAAAAATAATCAATTGAAATATAATAGTCATTTAAGGAATCAAGCTTAGCATAACCAAAATTTATGCTAAAAAATATAGAGATATAGTAAGCACAAATAAAATACATATATATGTATGAAAATGAATACCAATCGAAATTGATACTATTTGAAGTTTAAGCATACATATATAAAAATATGAGTATACAAAAAGAATGTCAATAGTGATACCAATTGAAAAGATACAATGATATCATTGAAAAACAAAATAAGATCAAGTGTATAACTCATACTTCCTACCACCCATTTCATGCACATGTGTTAAATAGATTTTCAATTAAGAGCATACAAGGCATGGTCGCCCAACCAACCGCCCTTAGAAGGGTAGGGGTTTTCAAAAATAAGTTTGAAAATAATATAACATGTTTGTAAACTCTACCAAATGAAGAATATGAACTAATTATAAGATAAAATTGTAAACTAGTACGAAATCCTTCAAGTAAGGAATAAAACAAGAAATATTTCATGAAAAACATGTAAGTCACATGATCATCAAACACTCAAAACTATAAGGTACATATCATACTAATGAAAACAAAATCATGAGAAAACATTAAGTAAAGTGAGTGTATAAGAGTTATGTGAAACACATCATCATGAAAATAGGCAATCAAGCTCAAAATATGAAATTCCTTAAAACATAAAAATAAGAAAAACTAATTTTCATCAAAATAATTTAACCTTCAAGGCATATGTATGTTTTATACAAACTAGAGTATACATACATATCCAAACATGAATGAGTCCACAAAAGTATATGCATGAAGGCAAGTGGCTCAAGGATGTATATGTATAACTAATAGTTTAGACAAAATGGAGATATACATGAAGTTTAAATATAAACATGAAAAACATGTCAAAATATAGAATACAAGTCAAAATGTATGAATCATCAAACTAAACTATACTACTACATCTAATGGATACAAATGAGCATTCAAGCAGAAACATATAATAATCCATTTGTGGCTCACTAGTTGTACAAGTATATATCTAAGTTTTAATGAAAACAAACATCTAAACATGTAATCAAAATATGAAGCATTGAAATCAAAACAAAGCTCATATGATCATTATGGTAAATGAACATGCATTAGATCTATGATATACACAATAACTAAACAAATGTGAGAAAACAAAAGTATAAGTCCATATTAAATATGGGTGATCTCAAATACTAATCATGTATGTCATAGGACTAATAAACATGGCATATGGCATAATGAACAATAAAACATGACTTGCTAAAATCAACAATATGAAAAGCATGTAAACGTAAATGAGGAGTTAGAGATCGTTACCAAAACCAACAGGACACATCTCCATATCTCCAAACCATGGTGGTCCTTCCACCAAACTCCCCTTGAAAGTGATGCATCCAAATTGTCCTCTTTAAGCTCGGAACGCATCCACCTCAAGGCACCATCATCACGTCATGTGAGAGCCCACACCTACATCAATTAAAATAGGAGTAATCTTTGGTACCCATACTCTTTTGGGTCCATGGGGGTTAACACCTTTCCTAACCCAAACAAACTTATCTGCTAAATTTTCATCATGTACTCTATCATAACAAAATTTAGCAGGGTGGCCCTTACGTCCACAATGTGTACAAGTGTACACATGAGCATACATAGTGTGATGAGTGTGAACGTGAGGAGCATGAGTATGCCGTGGTTTGTGTGCATGCATAGATGGAATTTGTTTCTTACGAAACATGAATTCCAAACATGTATGGTTCAAAGCACATTGGCTCAAAGTGGAGCCCAAACAATCCACACTCTTCTTAAGCATACAAATATCATTTTCAATCATGAAAGAAGAGGTGCATGCAATAGGTATGCTAGAAGGTGAAGCTATACTAGCATGACAAATATGTATATCTAAATTATTTTTCAAAGAAATATTTTTATTTGAAACAATTTCCAATTCCTTAGAAATTGAAGCAATTTTCATTTTTAAAGATTCATTTTCTTTTACAACAAAATTAAGTTTTGAAGTTAAAGTTTCATTGTTCTTCAAAACATTTTCACAATTATTTTTATTTTTCAAAATCTTGTTTTCATTTAAAACAAGTTCAAGTTGGGTTTTCAAAGAGTCACACTCATTTGAAATCTCAACCTACTCTTGTAAAGCCAACTCAAGTTTTGAAAACAAATCCTTATTTTCTTTTGTTAACTTACAAGTTTTCTTTTTCAAAACTTTATATTTTTCAAGGAGGTTCTCACAAACAATAGATAGCTCTTCATTTAATGCATCGGCATCCATACTATCAAGATCATCAAAAGAAGAGCTAGCACTATCTAGTTGAGTATCCGAATGTAGCTCAAGGGAGTCATTCCCTTGGACCATGTAACATCGTTGTTCGGATTCATCCTCACTAGATTCTTTCTCCATTATGTTTGGCGTTTGAAGCTCAGAGGAGGTCAAAGTGTTCCACACTGTAAAGGCGGAATCACAGTTAGAAACCATCATAAGATATTCTTTATTAAGTGTGCTTCTAAGTGCCTCAAGGGCTTGTGCATTGGCCTCTATATGCTTGCTATTACCAAGATAGGATTTCTTGGTAGCGGCAAGGAAAACATGCAAGCCTAGGGTTTTTAGGCACATGGACATCCTAACCTTCCAAACAACAATGTTGGAAGTATCAAACATAGGTGGGGTCATGAAGTCCATTAGTGTGTGTAAACAATATAAGTGTGCAAATACAAATGATAGATTAGCAAAACCAAGACCACATCCTAGGTGGTTAAACCAAATATCAGGAGCGTAGGCTCTGATACCAATTGAAAGTACACCTAGAAGGGGTGAATAGGTGTACGACTAATCTATGAACAATAATGCGAAAATTAAAACTTAATTGCAACACACTTAGTGTAACCAAAGAGTGTAGCCGAATTCCCGGCGAAGGGCTCTGGACTAACTCCTCTTGATTCCTCTGAATAAGAGTTGAGGTGCTATATGAAGCTCTCTTGGTTAAACACAGGTGAGGCACACAAACAAACCAAGCATGTATATGATATGACAATATGAATCAATGCACAAAGTAAGAGAGAGAGAGTTAGAGAAAGTGGATCAAACGCAAACACCGAGATATGTTTCGAGGTTCGAGCACACAGCTCTACGTTCCCGCCTTCGTACAGAAGGATTTCCACTAACTCGTCCACACAGGACTTCCTACACAGGGAACCTCCACTGAGGATTTAGGGCAATTACAATCGGAAGTACACAACTCCTCTCTCCAACAAATACAACCTCTACACTTAGAGGCAAGGCACAACTCAAATCACCTCTACACTTAGAGGGATAGGCACAAAGCCACTCAAACACAATCACCTCACACTTGAGGGATTCCAACACAATCTCCACCTCTCACTAGAGGGAGCCAAATACCACTTTCACTATCACCTCACACTTGAGGGATATCAACTCAATCACCTCTCACTAGAGGGATATCACAATCAATGGAAGGTTGACACCTTGGTGATCACAAAGACCACAAACAACTTCTTTTCCCACAAAACAAAGATCCTAATAGATAGGAATGTAGATAAGCTCAAGTGTGAGAAATCAAGGTGTTTGAAAATCAAATAATAAAGAAAAATACTTGGGAAATCAATTAGAATTTGATAGAAATGAAGAACAAAACAAATATCCCAAATCTCAATTTTTCTTTGATTTTTCCAACCCTTGAAAACAAATAAAGATGAATCTTTTTGCCTTAAAAACTCTTTTGAAAACCTGTATTAAAACACTTAGGTATATAGAAATTTTTGCTCTCAAAATCCTTGTTGAAAACCAACTCAAATGGGGGTATTTATAACCCCATTTGGAATCTGCCCGTTGGCAGCTGAAAAGGGCATTTTTGCCCTTCCGGTCGACCGGCCAACGGTCAAAAAAGTGACCGTTGAGCCCTCCGGTCGACCGTGCCAGATCCAGAGAGCAATTGCTCTCTGGACGGTCAACTGCCCGGTCGACCGGGCCAAAGTGAACGGTTGACCGCCCGGTCGACCGGCCGCACCCGAGAGTGGGCTGACTTCAGTCGGTCGACCGCTCGGTTGACCGGCCAAATCACTTGGCCTTTGTGCACGTCTTGTGCACATCGGTCAACTGGTCTGGTCGACCGGCTACTGGTCCGGTCGACCGTCCCGGTCGACCGCCAGAGCCTGGCAGGGACATTTTCAGGATTTAAAAACTTAGGATTTTATTCTCAAATAAATCCCATAAAATCTCATAAATTCCAAAAAAACGGTTCTTGTTATATCTTTGAAATACAAACATGTGTGAGTAAAAATCAAATCATGTTACAAATATTTTGAACCATTTTTGTGACTTGGAAAATTTGCTTTAAACCAAATTCTGTATTTTCCAAAACTTAGATTTTTGAAATGGAAATCCGATTTTTTCAAAACACATATAAATACAAAAACATGGTATTTAAACAACTTTGAAGCATATAGTATATGGATAGAATCCAATATACATGAAGGGTATTATATCTATGTTTTTGACATTAAATCCAAAAATAGGCTTTGTCTAAATACAAAACTCCAAACACATGAATAGTGTATCAAATTAAGTTTTCTAAGTAGATGAAGCATATATATATATAGATCAAATCTAATATACATTAAACCATCTAAACTTGTTTTGATTCTATCTATTCATGAAAACCAAGATCGGTTAAACCGAAAACTAAAACCAATAAACATGAAACTTAAAACAAGTGTGTGTGTTGTGAACTTGAGCATATCACACTATCTAATCTTCACAATGGATCTAAACTAAATCTTAACTAAACAAGCCGAAGCCTTCTTGTAGAACGCCGTCTCCAAGTTGACTCGATCCAAACGCGATCCAACGAGCTTGACTCCAACGAGTGCTGGATGTGAACTTTAACGCTCGAGCTCTTGAATCACCATGTGAAAGCTCCAAAACACCTTTGTTGAAGTTAATCACCTACTAATATCTGGGTTAAATATCTGAAACTAAATATCACAAGATTATTAGTAAACTATAACTACATGAGTTAATCATCATCAAACTAGAGTGGAAGGCCTCTGGGCCAACAATTATATCGCAGTGTTTTTATGAGGGTTGCTGTCATGATCGCAGTCTTTTCTAAGGACTGCGACAGTCCATGGTTGCAGTCTTTTTCTGAGAACTGCTATCATGGTTGCAGTCCTAACTACACTGAAATTATATAATTTTTTAGGTCTGCGATCATGTTACAGTGGACTGCGACCATGTTGCAGTAAGTTTGCGACTATATTAAAATGACAGCTGAGAGAGTCCCTCTCAGCTTGCGGCGGAGGTACATTTTTCTCGTATATATATATATATATATATATATATATATATATATATATATATATATATATATATATATATATATATTAAACGTCTCGTTTCACCTCATTTTTCATTAAAAATAGATGCGAAAATTATTCGATGATAATTTTCTAAATAAGTTCAATGTCTAAGACTAAAAAACAACCTCGTTTATTAAGATTTAACATCGATTTTACAACATAAATGTCAGGGCGTTTAGCATCTTCAATTGGAACTGATATAAAGGCCAGGAGTTCACGCCAGTTTGATTAAAACCAACTTTATTTCTGTTGCGCCTGCCCCCCTGGGCAACAACCTCTCTGAGGAATCCACGGAGACTAATGCAGCCGGAGATGTACCCAACACAACAAGAACAGAGAAACAATAGAGAAAAGCAATCAACACAGTATTTAACGAGGTTCGGCAACGTGCCTACGTCCTCGGGGTAAGGGAGAGAGAGATTTTATTGATTCAACAATCAATTACAACTTATTCCTTCTTTAAGGAATTTCTAAGGGAGATTTTCAGAGGATTTTCAGGGATACAATACATGAGGGCTCTAGCCCTTATTTATAACCACAGAGTCCCAAGGATTTAGGAAACTCAATTTGATTTGACCCAACTCAGAAAAGGAATCCAAATCCTAAAAGGAATCCAAATCCTAAAAAGAATCCAAATCCTAAAAGGAAAAGTAATTCACCTGTTAGGAAACTCTAATTGGATCCGACTCCTTTTTAAAAACAAAGTCTGATCCAAGTTGGATTCCACAAACTTTATCAAGCTTTCATCTCCTCTCTCCCTACAATTCTCCACCTCGGTGAAGATTTCTCAAATCTGAGCCGAACTCCAACGAACTCTAATATATCACCAGGCGAAATTGACACACGATCTCGGTGAAATTGACACACGATCTTGACTTGAGAGCTCCGAACGAAATCGACACACGATCTCGGCGAAATCGATACACGATCCGGCTTGGCCAACAGACGATACCTGTTCCTTCAAACGAATTGCCAGTACACGTACAATTGATTTCCACTGATCTCACCAGATCCAAATTGAGTTTGTCGTTGCCATCTGCAAGCTTACCAAACTCTAATATCAATTGTAGACTTCCAACTTCAGCTCAGCTATCAACTGGGATGTACCACACATGCCTTCCCTATACTTCACCGATGAGAACTTTCATACATGCCGATCACTGAACGTGTCTCCAACTCAGCAACTACATGACCTCACGAAGAACTCATCATGAGCCAACAATGACTCTCCAACTGACTGGCTCTCTCCAGTCCACATATCTTCTAGAAGGTCCAACCAAATCTGAGTAGAGCACACCAAACACCATCATCCGCTTCAACAAACTGGATGCACATCCCTTTATGCAAGCTTGATCATCTTCTCATCAGAAAATTAACTGTTCATTAAGATCACAACACTTCACCTCTACGTGAAGTCCAACTCTTCACCTCTACGTGAAGTTTCAATCAGCTTCTCGAGAACCCAAATAGCTTCATACGGGTTACATCACCTAATGGATGCGCCTTTACAGCTGCCTACGTACCTTACCCAAGGGATCAAGCTAACCGTAGTTCATTGAAATGAGCTCCATCAAGCTCAAGTACCTGTAACTATATCTGCAGCAGCGAACTTATCTGGCTGAGTCATATGAACCTCCTCACTACCGTCATGGAGAACAACGGCCTTCAACTTGAACTTGTCGCGGTCACAAGCTTGAGATCATGCTTCTTCACCCATGTGCGTGGTTTTACTTTGATTCCAATGGCTGCAAACAATTTGACATTCTCATCAATGTCTTCAACTTGTTCAGTATCAACCCTGGCTACATGATCTCCACCCGGTGTCACATCCGGTGAAGTCTTCACTGATACCGAACCAACTGGTGATGGTGGAGTAGCATCAGCCTCCACCCACTGCGATACTTCCTTGGTCTCCGTCCTCTCCACCTGCTGAGAGACGGTAGACTTCAACACTGAAGTCTCATCAAACGTACAAGTATTCTTAAAAAAATTACAAGTAGATCTCCTCAGAGATTCTGGAGAGGTGTGCCGATAGGAGTCTGGTCAGTGCGCGACCACTTTGTCCCATTAACGATGCGAGCGATGAGATTCCCTTCTCGCCTAGTTCAGGGAATCAGAGAACAGAAGGTTGGTAGAACCCTCTTGCTACTTCTCAAAACTTGCCTTCAATTAGGAATTCCTTCTCGCCTGGTTCCAGAGATTCCTTGAGAAGAAGGTATTAGGGTATCAGCACCCTGATTAGAGAAGTAATTCTCTAAAAGTCTCTGAATTCAAGAGCGCACGGTGCGTCGTGAAGAAGCCTCTGCTTGTGGAGTCCTCTTGTGCGTGTCGTCTCATAAAAGCTCTTCCAAGAAGTCCTCCCTCCTTGTGCCCCTGGCGGGCTATTTATAGGGAGAGCAAGGGTATAACCGTCCCTTAAAAATATGGAAACAGATTGAATCAAATCTGTTTAAATCTGAAAAGTAGCCTTGCTGCGAGGCTAAGATCAGCTTCTGCGAAGCTAGAAATGGCAGGTCGGTTGATCTTCTTGATCTGTTTTGATCCTTTCCATATTGTTGAAAGATCTCTCCTGATCCTCTTACTCGTTTTAAGAGAGTCAAGAGATTGTGGCAATCAACTGCCGAATTTGATCTCCGATTTGATCTTAATTGGATTTGATTGGATTAGATCTGATCTCATCTGGAGATTTGATTGGTCAAAGGTTGACCGTAGCAGACCAACAGCGGAGCTACCGCGTTGAGCTCACAGTGGAGCTGGAAGGCGCATCTGGCGAAGTTAGAAGAAAGCTCTTCAGCGGAGCTAGATAACATCTGTGGCGAAGCTACCGAACATCCTTCTGCGCTGTTGTTGACACTTAAAAAAGACAAGATTCTTATTGGTCCGAACAATGTCTAAACTTGTTGACATTTACAAAAGACAAGTGACAGACGAGCTGAAGACCAGTCTCCACCCATCTCTGAGGGACAGGGATGCAACTTGGACTCCACTGATCCAGCAAGCAGACAGTGAACCCGGATTGTTTCTGAACAGACCTCAGCAGGTCTAAGATGCTAGCACTTAGCGTCACATGAGCCCAAAGGGATAGCCTCGCCTGAGAGGCTAAAATCATCCAACTTCACCTTAAAGCCATTCAAAGCCTCGCCAGGAAGCTAACTTATAGCTTCGCCTGAATTGCTGAAGCGCAACTCCGCAGAGAGTAATTTCGCTTGAAGCCACACGCAACCACGCAGAAGGATGTTCGGTAGCTTCGCCACAGATGTTATCTAGCTCCGCTGAAGAGCTTTCTTCTAACTTCGCCAGATGTGCCTTCCAGCTCCGCTGTGAGCTCAACGCGGTAACTCCGCTGTTGGTCTGCTACGGTCAACCTTTGACCAATCAAATCTCCAGATGAGATCAGATCTAATCAGATCAATCCAATTAAGATCAAATCGGAGATCAAATTCGGCAGTTGATTGCCACAATCTCTTGACTCTCTTAAAACGAGTAGAGGGTCAGGAGAGATCTTTCAACAATATGGAAAGGATCAAAAAGATCAAGAAGATCAACCGACCTGCCATTTCTAGCTTCGCAGAAGCTGATCTTAGCCTCGCAGCAAGGCTACTTTCCAGATTTAAACAGATTTGATTCAATCTGTTTCCATATTTTCAAGGGACGGTTATACCCTTGCTCTCCCTATAAATAGCCCGCCAGGGGCACAAGGAGGGAGGACTTCTTGGAAGAGCTTTTCTGAGACGACACGTACAAGAGGACTCCACAAGCAGAGGCTTCTTCACGACGCACCGTGCGCTCTTGAATTCAGAGACTTTTAGAGAATTACTTCTCTAATCAGGGTGCTGATACCCTAATACCTTCTTCTCAAGGAATCTCCAGAACCAGGTGAGAAGGAATTCCTAATTGAAGACAGGTTTTGAGAAGTAGCAAGAGGGTTCTACCAACCTTCTGTTCTCTGATTCCCCGAACCAGGCGAGAAGGGAATCTCATCGCTCGCATAGTCAAAGGGACAAAGTGGTCGCGCGCTGACCAGACTCCTATCGGCACACCTCTCCAGAATCTCTGAGGAGATCTACTTGTAATCTTTTTAAGAATACTTGTAATTTAGCTCCTCAAATTTTTATTGTAAGTTTTCCCCCTTGCAAATCGATGGAAAACAAGATGGCGACTCCGCTGGGGATTGTATTCTCCACTGCCGAGAATCAAGTGTCGCAATGCGACGAACAGACCTTCGGGTCTAAATCTGAAATTAGAAAAGCCGGTGCAGCCAGAGCCCCTCTGGCTAAATCTTCAAAGAAAGTCTCTGCGGAGACAGAAAAGGTTCTCTGCGAACCTACTGCGGTTATTTGGCGCAACAGGGAAGCATGCCCGCAGCCCAAGTCCTGCACTCTCAAGAACTTGGTTGTCCAGTTCGATCAAGGAAGATTTGAAGAAGTCCTCTCTGGGGGTGGCCCAATGCTTCGAGCACGGAAGCATAGGAAGGTTTCCACGACCAAGGTTTCGAAGCAGAAACCAAAAGCAGAATTCTGCCAACACCCTTCAGCCTCGCGTGTGGCTAGTCAGGTTCCATGCGAACCTAAGTCTCCTCCGCCAAGGCGGATGTGGAGGCCTAAACAGAAGTCTCTGGCCGAAGCCTCGGGCGTAGCTACGCCAAAATCGCGCCTCCTTCGCGAAGAAAAGGCAAGATGCCTGTCTGCTCCAACAATGCTGCCGACCATGAAGTCACGACGGCAATCATACCGTCACCCAATTCAAGAGCAGCAATGCCTTGTTCCAGCCTCGTTCATATGAGCGAAACTACTGTACCACAGCGTACTCACTGGGTCTATGGCCGCGAGGCTAAGACCAAAGTGTTATCTAAGTCTAATCCCCTTTGCAGCGGCATAGCGGGTAAAGCACCGCAGCGTGCTCCACTCTCCAGTTCGTCAAGCACTAAGCTCGAACCTGTTGGCGAAGCTAGAACTGAAGTACTATTCAGTGCTAATCCCTTCTGCAGGGATAAGAGGAACGGAACATCATCCTATGTACGCTCCAGAAAGGCCTCTCCACAGGATTATTTAGGCTCCCATGGGCCTGACTTTCCGAACTCTTGGCGAACAGGCGGAAGTCGGTGTCTTTCCGAACCACTTCCCCCTATTGTCAACAAAGGGATGTCAGTTGGTGACAGTCCACTCAACTCATTGCCGACGATCAGTTTTTGATCGACTGTCCGTACATCTCCCTATGAAGTATCGCAAAAGGAGCATCTCACGAGTTCCGGCCTCCGCATCCGTCAACATGACCGGAAGAGGACGAGAGTTACGCAGGGGAGGTCAACCATCTGACGACACCCCTACAGCTCCCCAGATCGAGATTATAGCCCAGGCTTAGGCGAAATCTTGGTGCATGAAGAAGGTGTCTTCCAAAACACCAGATCTAGGGTGGCGATACCCTACAGTTACGAGCAGCATTCTCCTCGACGGCCATAGCCTCGTCACAGCCCACGAGATCACTCCAACCATCGGATGAAGAAGATGAAGACAGTGGGTACGCCTCTTCAGCGACAGTTAGCTCAGTGCGAACAGACAGAGTATCAGTCATTATGGCTGATAGTGTCAACGACGACCTTCGTCGGCGCCTGGAAGCTCAGGAGCAAACTTCCAAAACCCAGCAAGAAGCCCTGGATAATATTCAACAGATGCTTGCTCGACTCCTCAGCAATCGGAATGATAATGATGCCGGGAGCAATCACGATGAGGAAGAACATTTCAGCAATGATCAGCCAAAAACGGAGAAATCCAAGGAGGGTTCTTCCTTAGACGCCGAAGTCCTTAAGGGCCTCCAAGCTCAAATCGCATCCCTAACTCAGAGGGATGAATTAAAGAAGGTAGGGGCAGTCCGTCCTTACCCGCTGGAGTGGGATTCGGTGCCGTATCCACCGAAGTTCAAACCACCAACGTTGCATACCTATGATGGAAAGAGCTCGCCAAATCAGCACATCTACTATTTCCGGTCTCAGATTGGTAATGTTATCAGCAATGACGCCATCATGGCTAGGCTGTTCATTGGCACCTTAAAGGGGTGGCATTTGACTGGTTCCGAAGTCTCCCTCCGGGCTCTATCAACTCCTGGACTGACCTGGAAACCCGGTTCCTCTCTCTCGTTTCTACGAGGACGATACCGAAATAACCATGGACAAGCTCCTCTCCACTGTGCAGAAGAAGGGCGAATCTGTCCGCGACTACATCGAGCGGTTCAGAAACTTATCCTTGATGTGCCCAGTGATTGATGCTAAACCTGCACAAAAAATACGGATTTTCAGATCTTATAATAAAAACGTGCAAGTGCTCAATACTTCCGCTATAGCAAGTGGCTAATGCGGGTCGTGATCCACAAGGAGGGTTTGCGATGGAAGCGTTTACAGTTTTATTGAAATCTTATGAAAATAAGCGAAGGTTCTTCTCTGTTTTTTAAGTTAAGAAAAAGAAAAAGAAAGTTGTTAAAGTTAAGAAGAAAGCGGGAGATGAAGAAGGTGAAAAATCAGAAAACGAAAGAAAGCGACAAAGTACAAATGAAGTGGAAGAAGAATGAAAATGATTTGGAGGAAGTGGTGTTTGTGATTTAGTTTACAGAAATAAAAGAAAAGAAATAAAATAATTGCTTACCTTCTTTTCGTCAAACGCTTACCTCGAGTTTTCAGCAACGATTTTACCTTGAAGTGGAGGCATTCAGCGCATAGCCCATAAGATTCGAGTGTTGGTCTTCGTCACATTACATCATCAAGACTAATTCAAGAATGAAATGATACAGAGAGAGACTCTATTCCATCGTCATGAGCTATCGGTGGCACTCGCAATGGCAAGGCTCTTTCGATGCTTTTAGACTCACTTGGAAGACGATTGTACGAAAAAGAAAAGTAAAATAGAAATGAAGAAGAAGAAGAAGACTAAATAGAAGTGCATACAAAAAGAACACCGATTCGATTCCATTACAATCAAAGAAAAGAAATAAGTCTTACACCGGTGTCACTCCAGCTCAAGCTTCAGTCTTGTTCTTCGATGCAAGTCGATCTCCTCTGAATTACATAGATGAAAACTAAAATTACATAAAAGAAAGACTAAAAACCTAAACTAAGAAATGAAAAATAAGCTAAATCCTAACTCTGCATTGGCGTCCATTTTCAGTGCAGCAAATGCCTTTTTATAGGCAAAAACCCTAACAACCAAGATCCCGGGGAGGTCGGGGGAGCAAACGCTCCCCCTAACTCCCCAAGATTGCCGCAGAATTGCGGCTTTTGCCGCAATTCTGCGGCCAGGGTGTGGCCAGATGGCTACACCCTGTTGGTGGGTCTGTCCGGGGTCTTCTTCTGGCTTTATCCTTTGTTGGTTTTGTCGTTGGAGCTCCGGATTCTGACGAAATGACCTTAGATTTCTTGGCTTTAACCGATCGATTCTGAGAGGATTCTTCTCAACCGGTTTCAACCTCTTGATTTTGCCCTGATTTTATTTGTGCGAATTAACTCTGATTTAATTCAGAATTCTGGTGGGCTTTTGGGCTCATTTCTCTTCATCTCCTTAAGGATTGGGCCTGCAAATAAATCAAACAATTATTAGGACTATGCAGGCTTTTATTAAAAATAAGTATGAAAATGTGACATTAAATATGCAACATTAGTGACCAATCACACCCCCATACCTATCTTTTGCTCGTCCTCGAGCAAAACAACTAAATTAAACTAAGAATTATTAGACCACTTTCGCAGGTCGCGCGATTGCACTGAGCATGTGCAACAAGCCGTTAAACCTCTAGGTTTCCCCTAGAGGACGAGTTTTGTCTCGTGAGGGTTTTCAGCGGATTGCACCCACAAAATCCATAAAGAAAGGGAAATAAAGAGTTAGTATTTTCAAAAAGCATTTTGAAAGAGAAAAATATTTGAAATATGATTGTAAGATCTAAGCAATCTATAAGTTATAGGAAACCCGAATTTTTTATTCCTAAACTTAGTCTCTATTCAAAAATTTTGTTATCAATCAAAGTAAGGAGTCAAATTGTACTTCTCATCTAGTCTATTACTTTACCCTAAGTCATATGCACCTTGTGACTGTGAAAATTTTGACTAAGGGTTCATTAACTCTAACTCTTATGCCTTACTTATTTATATATATACTTTTACATTTTTTTTTGTGGTATTATTCCTTAGTTCTATTAGGCTTTCTAATCTGCCCATGTAACGAGCCTCTAATCGATAACTCCCAAACCAAACGGTCTTAGGGCACCAGGTGAGAAGACACCCCTAGGACTTAAGGACTCGAGCAGACAAGGCCACAAAACTAAGGATTTTATTATATGAACCTCTTTTAGGCGTGAATACTCATGCTTTATTAGACACAGACACCCGCTTAATCAGAGGATCTAATCATCTTTCGCATAAATACTAAGGCTTGCTTAGGCCAAGCACCTAGCTAATCAATAATTAGACTTATTCATTTTTTTTTAAACTTATCTAATTATCTTTCGCATAAATACTAAGGCTTGCTTAGGCCAAAGCACCTAGCTAATCAATAATTAGACTTATTCATTTTTTATATATATATATTTTTTATAAGGCATAAGAATCTTTGTTTTTGAACCCTAAGTGTGTAAGTGTATGAAGTATGCATATTTCATCAAGGTAAAGATCAAGACTAAATTACTTTGACAAATTATCTTCCTAACCCTAAAAATCAAACAAATATCTTATTTTGACCAGTATAAGAAATCCTAATTTGGATTTCCTATTCCTTAAAATTAACTTAATTCTTACAAAAATAAGTCAAAATATTGTTTCTATTTTTCAAAAAGTTTTTTAAAGTAAAGAAAAATGTCAATTTTTTTTATATTATTTTTTTTAAAGAAAAAGAAAAGTTATGTTAGACCCTCCCCCACACCTATCTCATGCATTGTCCTCAATGTATGAATTAATGCATAGATGCATGAAAAAGAAGAAAGGGAAGGAAAAGGTTACCTAAGGTGGTGGTTCCGGTGGTGGTCTGATTGGTCCACGAAACATGGCCCAATCAACTTTTCTTTGGTCTCGAAGGAACCCACCAGCACTATCTTTAATATGACCCACTAAAAGATAAACCATTAAGGATTTTTATTAAATATTTGACCCCATCTAATTTCCATATTCCATAACTAATTTCGGAGTCAAATTTGTCAACCACCTCGTCCCAGAATGGAGTATGAAATGATAGAACTGTTGACTTGGACTCAGGAAGGACAGGAACTAATACCGACTCGGGAAGGTGACTTAAGTCAAGTAAAGGTTCAGGAGTCGAAACTGGTTCAAGAAGCGGGTCCAAGTCAAGAAGTTGAAACTCTAGTCCACATGTATTTTCTAACAATGGAATGTGACCTAATATGGGTGATTCCAGTTCAGGAATGATAGGTGGAGGAATCAAAACTGACTCTAAAATATTACTCAAGTTTGGTAACAAAACGGGAGTCAAGATTGATTCAGAAAGTTGAATTGGATCACAAATTTGAGAATCTAGGTCACATATCTCATTGAGTTCAATATCAAAAATGGAGAACTTGCCAATTTATCCATGGGATTTTCAAAATTGTAAAGTTGGTCAAGTTCAACATGATCCTCAAAGATGGGTGATTCAATTTCTTTATGAATTGGTACAGGATCCAATGTTGACTCTGGGAAAAGATTGAAGTCAGGTGAAGATACCGGAGTCATAATCGAATCAGGAAATGGAATTGAATCACTAAGTTGGGGTTCAGGATCATAATCAATTCAAGTTCTATTTCAGGAAAAGGAAAACTAGCCAAACTATCAATATCATTTGGAGTTTGGGTAAGTTCACATGGTTGTTCTGAAATGGAATCTTGATGTCCAAAACTACATGACTCTTCGGCTCTAGCAGAATAGTTAGTGACATCAGGACGGTGGGAACGTAGAGATTCGACCATCATATCTATGTCACGATTACGAGTGTTTTGAGCCTGAGTCATGGCTTCAAGCATCTTTTCATAGTTGATAGGTTCATTGTTTAGATGAAAAGATGAAGAATTGTCTTGGAAGTGTAGTGAAATTGTGAGTCCATCAGATTTTAGGATTTGTGTTTGGACTCACTCATACTCATTTCCATAATTGATGGTTTCCTATTTTGGACGGGTGGAAATGAGTATGAATCTTGAACATAATGTGGACTGGGTGGAGAAGGAGGGCAAGGTGGTTGAAAATTATGCTCGGGGGAGGTGAATCCCCACTGACTCAGTGAAGAGTTGAAATCATTATGGAAATTATAGTTATTAGATGGGGGGTATGGGTCATATTGATTCGGATAAGACCAATCCGGCATACTATGTTGGTCAAAGTTATGATATGCCGGGTTGGTAATATCTGAAAATGAAGGCGGTGTGTAATATGGATTATTATTGTAGTTGAAAAAATTATTATAATCCATATCACACAGTAGAATACAAACAAAGAAAAACAAACAAATAAACAAACAAAAAAAAAAATTCTAGCCTAAGTTAGGGTAGACTTAGGACCTAGACGACTCCTAACTGGTTAGACTGTCCGCGGGAGGTCTAATGTAGACTTTAACCACAAGCTAATCAGCCAGGTCAGGGCAAGGTTGGTGGGAGGTTTTCCGTCAAAGACGTTCCTTAATTAAATAACCACCAACCTTCGGGCTTTCGGCCCTCAATCCCTTTCCTAGACACTGATTTTGCAGGAGTTAGATTCCAACATTTTTTCCCCTTAGGATAATCTCTTAATTGAGTCCGAGATGTCCCTAGGGCCAACGTCTACTCATTTTAAGTTAGGTTTGGGTTAGTGAGTGCTTGGATTCTGATTTTTGGGCCAAGGAAGGGTGATTAAATCCCCACCTTATCTTTGTTGACACTTAAAAAAGACAAGATTCTCATTGGTCCAAACGATGTCTAAACTTGTTGACATTTACAAAAGACAAGGGACAGACGAGCTGAAGACCAGTTTTCACCCACCTCCAAGGGACAAGGAAGCAGCTTGGACTCCACTGATCCAGCAAGCAGAACAGTGAACCCGGATTGTTTCTAAACAGACCTCAGCAGGTCTAAGATGCTAGCATTTAGCATTACATTAGCCCAAGGAGATAGCCTCGATTGAGAGGCTAGCATCATCCAGAGCATCGCCAGGAAGCTAACTGATAGCTTCGCCGAAAAGCCTCTTTTCGGACCTCGCCAAGAGTTACCTCTAGCTCCGGTATGAGCTTCAAAGCGGGCAGCTCCGATATCAGCCTGCTATGGTCAACCTTTGACCAATCAAATCTCCTGATGAGATCGGATCCAATCTGATCAAATCCGATTAGGATTCAAATATGGCGGGTGATTGTCGCAATCTCTTGACTCTCTTGAAACGAGTAAGAGAATCAGAGAAAATCCTCCAACGAGATGGAAAGGATCAAACAAATCGGAAAGATCGACCGACTTGCCATTTCCTAGCTCCGCAGAAGCTATCCTAGCCTCGCAGCAAGGCTACTTTCTAAATTCAAACAGATTCAGTTCAATCTGTTTCCATATCTTCAAAGGGGACGATTATACCCTTGCTTTCCCTATAAATAGCCCATCAAGGGTACAGGGACAGAAGGAGATCAGATCAGGAGAGACTTCAAAGAAAAAAAAAAGAGGACTCCACAAGCAGAGGCTTCTTTACAACGCACTGTGCGTTCTTGAATTCAGAGACTCTTTAGAGAAATACTTCTCTCTTTCAGGGTGGTGATACCCTAACAACTCTTTTCCTCAAGGAATCTCCGGAACCAGGCGAGAAGGAATTCCTCACAGAAGGCGTTTTGAGAAGTAGCAAGAGGGTTCTATCAACCCTCTATTCTCTGATTCCCAGAACCAGGCGAGAAGGGAATCTCATCGCTCGCATCGTCAAAGGGACAAAGTGGTCGCGCGCTGACCAGACTCCTATCGGCACACTTCTTCAGAATCTCTGAGGAGATCTACTTGTAATCTTTTTTTTAAGAATACTTGTAATTTAGCTCCTCAAACTCTTTTTTGTAAGTTTTCCCCTTTGCAAACATAATGGAAAACAATCTTATTTATGGGTATGCCCTTAAAATTGAATTGGGCAAGTGTACAAGAAATATAACTAGGATACACTCAAAGCATGAAAATCAAGCAAGAGATGATTCCTAGTCTACATGCAATGCTTACGTACCTTGCATCCAGCACTCTTCAACAGTAAAAGTAATTGAATTGAAAAGACACGTACCTAGAAATGCAAATGTCTAATCAACTTTTAACGATTACAACCAATTTTTTACTGTTGACTTTATTAAGCAGGTATAGGGTGAATAATACAGGAAATTAAGTAATGCAGCAGAAGTATTTTGCAGAATCAGAGACCCTGCTGAAAAATGATCAGTAGTGCACTCCTTATTGCCGCAAATTTGCGGCAAAAGCCAGGATTTTGCGGCAATTTGGAGGGATCCTGGTCTCTGCTTTCAAGAGCAGAGGCCCAGGTCCACTTATATGTCACTGCAATGCAAAGTTCCTGTTTTCTTCAACCTGTAACCTGCAACAGAGAGAAGATTTGCTTAGTTCTTAAAAATTTGCAATAAAAATTCAGATTTCAATAAAAACCGTTTTACCCTCCCCGGCAACGGCGCCAAAATTTGATTGATGCTAAACCTGCACAAAAAATACGGATTTTCAGATCTTATAATAAAAACGTGCAAGTGCTCAATACTTCCGCTATAGCAAGTGGCTAATGCGGGTCGTGATCCACAAGGAGGGTTTGCGATGGAAGCGTTTACAGTTTTATTAAAATCTTATGAAAATAAGCGAAGGTTCTTCTCTGTTTTTAAAGTTAAGAAAAAGAAAAAGAAAGTTGTTAAAGTTAAGAAGAAAGCGGGAGATGAAGAAGGTGAAAAATCAGAAAACGAAAGAAAGCGACAAAGTACAAATGAAGTGGAAAGAAGAATGAAAACGATTTGGAGGAAGTGGTGTTTGTGATTTAGTTTACAGAAATAAAAGAAAAGAAATAAAAACAATTGCTTACCTTCTTTTCGTCAAAAGCTTACCTCGAGTTTTCAGCAACGATTTTACCTTGAAGTGGAGGCATTCAGCGCATAGC
Organism: Agave tequilana; assembly: GCA_038442645.1. Lineage (NCBI taxonomy): Eukaryota > Viridiplantae > Streptophyta > Magnoliopsida > Asparagales > Asparagaceae > Agave > Agave tequilana. The sequence goes on from JAVJIF010010815.1 coordinate 59,389, forward strand.
CCATAAGATTCGAGTGTTGGTCTTCGTCCACATTACATCATCAAGACTAATTCAAGAATGAAATGATACAGAGAGAGACTCTATTCCATCGTCATGAGCTATCGGTGGCACTCGCAATGGCAAGGCTCTTTCGATGCTTTTAGACTCACTTGGAAGACGATTGTACAAAAAAGAAAAGTAAAATAGAAACGAAGAAGAAGAAGAAGACTAAATAGAAGTGCATACACAAAAAGAACACCGATTCGATTCCATTACAATCAAAGAAAAGAAATAAGTCTTACACCGGTGTCACTCCAGCTCAAGCTTCAGTCTTGTTCTTCGATGCAAGTGATCTCCTCTGAATTACATAGATGAAAACTAAAATTACATAAAAAGAAAGACTAAAAACCTAAACTAAGAAATGAAAACTAAGCTAAATCCTAACTCTGCATTGGCGTCCATTTTCAGTGCAGCAAATGCCTTTTTATAGGCAAAAACCCTAACAACCAAGATCCCGGGAGGTCGGGGGAGCAAATGCTCCCCCTAACTCCCCAAGATTGCTGCAGAATTGCGGCTTTTGCCGCAATTCTGCGGCCAGGGTGTGGCCAGATGGCCACACCCTGTTGGTGGGTCTGTCCGGGGTCTTCTTCTGGCTTTATCCTCTGTTGGTTTTGTCGTTGGAGCTCCGGATTCTGACGAAATGACCTTAGATTTCTTGGCTTTAACCGATCGATTCTGAGAGGATTCTTCTCAACCGGTTTCAACCTCTTGATTTTGCCCTGATTTTATTTGTGCGAATTAACTCTGATTTAATTCAGAATTCTGGTGGGCTTTTGGGCTCATTTCTCTTCATCTCCTTAAGGATTGGGCCTGCAAATAAATCAAACAATTAATTAGGACTATGCAGGATTTTATTAAAAATAAGTATGAAAATGTGACATTAAATATGCAACATTAGTGACCAATCACCCAGCAGGGATGCCATTACCCATGCTCTTACAGACATGCAGGCACAACTTCTTGGACCAAGTGGAAGTTCGCATGGGGGCTGTCAAAGCCCACACCTGGAAGGAATTGGTCGAACAAGCTGAGATAGCCGAAAAGTCGGCTAAAAAGTTCGAAAAATCCACCCCTAGAGCCAAATGGGGTATAAGCAGTAAAGGACGTAGCGACCTACCGCAGTCTTCTCAAGCCAAAGGGAAAGAGACCATGTCTGTGGAATTATCCGGGGACGTGCAGTCGAAGACCAAGAAGAGCGGCTTCAACAGCCAAGAGCCTAAGTTTCCTCCAAAACAATACTCCTTCAAAGATGATCAGGTGGTCACGATATTCCATCTGCTCCACAAAGGGAACAAATGAAGCTACCAGATGCTCGACGTCCTAATGAGATAGGACGTACAAATGACCCCAAATACTGTCTCTACCACAGGATGATTCACCATCCTACTGACAAGTGCTATGTCCTCAAGGACAAAATTCAAGCCTTGATCGATGCCGGAGTTCTGACATTGAAGACAGAGCAGAAGAAAGTCACTGCCAATATGGTGACTCTCGAGTTCAGCAGCACCCAAAAGGTCACAGTTCCTGACGGACCTATCCAGCCCCCGCGCCACGGTTGGAAGTTAGGCATCCTTCAGCCATGACTCAAGGTGATAAAGGTCTTGTTCCCTTAACGATGGAGACAGGGGAAGTCATGTGGATACACTCAGACCTCGTCCAAGACATACAGCGGGACTCAAGGAAGCCCAAATCAAAGGGCAAATCTTGCAATGTCATCTCCGTCCTGCTTGACGATGGCAACCTTACATCGGCTTCCCTCAGCGATTCAGAAGGAGAAAAGCATGCTTGTGCAACGCAAGCCGATGCGCCTTAACAGACGGGTACCCGATCCGGAAAATCATATTTGAGGCAGTATGAGAAGTCTACTGACGAGATACAATAGCAAACGACGTCAGTACAAATACCAGCATCCGCTCCATTTCCAACCAAGGGAAAAGAAAAGCCTAAGGAGGTACGATTCGACCAGGTGTTGAAGAAACCATCAGGCCAGGGTTGGATACGCCCTTTCGTTTTGACATATTGGCCCAGATGGCTAATATCCCGGCTCGTATCACAATACACGAGCTCCTTCGTCTCTCAAAAGAGACAAGAGAAGCACTCAGGGATGCTCTAGCCAATTCAGAATCCTTTCTGACATGCATGCCAGAGGTCTCTAACGGTGACGTTCAGCCTCCTTGCCCAGAATGTCATCACATACAATCAAAGGTGCCCGCCATTACATTCACGGCGGAAGATATGCTTCTCAAAGACAACAAGCATGATCGACCTCTGTACTACACTGGATATATCGGTTCAACGTGCATTGAAAGAATACAAGTCGATCCGGGGTCCGCACTCAGCATCATCCCCAAAAGGCTTCTCTACTTCCTCGGCATACCGCTGTATAGGTTGTCCGCAACCACCACTACAATATACGGTTTCAATGCCGGGAGCAGTCACCCACTTGGAAAAATCTGACTCCGTTGCAGAATCAGGAGCCTGAAGTCAGAAGTGACATGCTATGTCATTGACGCTGACACATCATATAACCTGCTGCTAGGACGGCCATGGATCTATGCCAACTGGATCGTTCCCTCTACTCTCCACCAATGCTTCAAATATGTTGAAGATGACGCGACAGTACGAACTGTCTTTGCTGAAAAGCAAACATTCAAAGGGGTGGAAAATTACTTCACTGACGCTCTCATGTATCAAGAGGCCAGTAAAACACCTAAGGAACCATTGCCAGACGATGATGAAAGTGGCAATGAGGCGGATTCAGAATCCGAAGCAGGCAAGCCAGCCATTCTGATTGGTGAACCAATTATAGCATGTCTCAATAATCTCCAATGTAATACTCCTTCAGAGGATGAAGGTGAATGGGTAATTAATGATGATATTTCTTTTGATTATCCTGCGAGTGTTGGGTCGGTTAAATCCATTACAGATGGCTCTCTGCATATGCCCTTACATAAGTCGAGTGCGGCCAGCACACCTATGGAAGCTATAGAAGGGGCCACGCTAGTGATCCCCCCGTCCAAACAAGGTCAGTTACCGATAATCTTCGGTAGAACCCAACCACGGGGAACCACAGCTACAGATTCAAGTTCAGATTCGGACACTCCACAGTTCTTCCATTACGCGCGGCCGGCGCACCATATTATGAAGAAAATGGGATACGACTTGAAGCATGGAGCAGGCCTGAATTTTGAAAAAGGAAGACGTGGTTTGATGCGTAACTTTGTGCCAAAAGGGAAGCCTACAAACTACTATGATAGTACACGCAGGGGGTTGAGATATGTTATACCCACATCGTCAGCAACGGTTCAATTCAAAGACGATGAACCAATTCCATCACATTCAGCCTCATCCTCTGAGTGGGACTCAGATGTCAGTGTAGGAGGAATGTTCGAAAACCTCACTGTTAATATGATTTCAAGCAGTCAATTGGAGCCCGCAGAAGCTGTTGATGAGGAACCATGAGCCCAGCAATTAAACCTCCAGTGGGAAAAGAGATTCGAACTGCGCGAGCCACCTACTGAAGACAAGGTGATGCAGGTCAACTTGGATAGTCAAGACTACCCTAAGCCCATCTTTATAAGTGAAAGCCTATCACTTACAGAAAAGGAAGAATTGATAATGCTCATAAAAGAGTATATAGACGTCTTCGCATGGAGTTACGAAGACATGCCCGGACTTGATCCACAAGTCGCTATGCACCGTCTAAACATTAAGCCCGACGTCAAGCCAGTCAAGCAGCAACAACGTCGGTTTCGCCCAAACATTATGGAAGCTATTGAAGCCGAAGTTCACAAGCTCATTGCATGTGGCTTCATCCGGGAGGAACAACATCCAGATTGGGTAGCCAACATCGTCCCCGTCCTCAAGAAGAACGGGAAAATACAGATCTGCATCGACTACCGTGATCTCAATACGGCCTGTCCTAAAGACGAATTCCCGCTACCCATCACCGATGTCATGATCGACAACACATGTGGATTCGAAAGGATGTCTTTCATGGACGGCTTTTCAGGGTACAACCAGATTAAGATGTATCCCGACGACGAGAAGCATACTTCGTTCCGAACACCATTGGGGGTATACTGTTACACTGTAATGCCCTTCGGACTGAAGAACGCCAGAGCAACCTACCAGTGGGCAATGAGTACGATCTTCCGCGATCATCTTCAAAAAACCGTAGAATGCTATGTCGACAACATTGCTGTCAAAAGCCGCAGCAAAGATGACCATCTTCATGACTTGAGAACGATGTTCGACATAATGTGGGCTCATCAGTTGAAAATGAATTCGACAAAATCCTTCTTGGGAGTGTCAAGTGGCAAGTTCCTTGGGTTTATTGTTACATCAAAGGGGATTCATCTTGACCCAGACAAAGTCAAAGCCATTCAAAGCATGCATCCACCGAGGAATCTCAAAGAGTTTAGAGGCTTGCAAGGCAGACTGACTTATATCAGAAGATTCATCGCAAATCTCTCAGGCCGCTGTCACCGTTCACCCGACTCATGAAAAAGGGTGCTTCCTTCATATGGGATCAAGCTTGCCAGGAAGCTTATGAAGACATCAAGAGATACCTCACAAAGCCTCCAGTCTTAGTGGCCCCCACACCAGGGAAACCATTCTTGCTTTATGTAAAAGCTATGGACTATTCTCTCGGTGCCCTCCTCGCTCAAAAGGACGACAATGGTCACGAGCAAGCTATTTATTATCTGAGCAGAACCCTCATAGGAGCAGAATCTCGCTACAATCCTATCGAGAAAGAGTGTTTAGCTCTCGTCTTTGCTGTTCAGAAGACGCGACATTATTTGGTCGGCCAAACCATACATGTCATCTCCAGAGTGAACCCATTGCGTCTTCTTATGACGAAGCCAGGATCATTGAATTCAAGATTGGCCAAGTGGGCACTTCTCTTGTCTCAATACGACATGATCTTTACCCCTCAGAAGGCGGTTAAAGGTCAGGCCCTTGCAGAGTTCTTGGCTGCTCATCCAGTTTCGGAACATTCAAAACTTCACGAGGATATTCCAGATGAAGTCTTCGACTCCAATGTAACCTCAAAGGAGGAAGTGTGGCAGATGTTCTTCGATGGAGCATCGTGAATGGGCCCTAAAGGCAAGATTATTGCCGGAGTGGGAGTTGTGTTTATCTCCCCCACAGAATCATGTCCTTCCCAGAGCATTCTCCCTGACGGAATCATGCTCCAACGATGTAGCGGAATATAATGCTCTGCTCATTGGCCTTCAGCTCGCCCATGGAATAGGGGTACGCTACCTCGAAGCCTATGGCGATTCAAAACTGATCATCAATCAGGCTAAAGGCGAATATGAAGTTCGCCACGAGGATTTGGTGCCTTATTACCATACAGCCATCGAATTGGCTAACCTATTTGAAGGTTTCTACATCGGGCATGTGTCTCGATCTCAGAATACCAAGGCGGACGCTCTTGCTGCATTAGCAATAACATTAGCCTTACCAGCCGACACCGAATATCACCTCACAGTGGCAACTCGACATCTCGTATGCTCTAAGCATATGTTAAGAACCCAGGAAGTCTATAATGTCTCCGCGGATCTTAAGCCGAGAGATTGGCGATTTCCTCTCATCGACTATGCTTACATGGTCTGCTGCCAGACGATCCTAAAGAAGCGGCATCTATCAGACGAAGGTCTCTCCGTTTCTACTACGATCCAACTCTGAAGACCCTTTACTGTCGTTCATATGACGGTGTCCTCCTCCGTTGCCTTTCCAGTTCAGAGACAGATGAAGTGCTTAAGAAGCACACGACGGCATTTGCAGAGCTCATCAGCCAGGTCCAAAACTCAAAGACAGGTTGCATAGGCTTGGATACTATTGGCCGACCATGATAGCCTATGCCATCCAATATGCACGAAGGTGTAAAGCATGCCAAGTTCATGCGGACTTCATACACCAGCCCCCGGAGTTGCTCCACCCAACTGTTGCTTCATGGCCATTCGAAGCATGAGGAATCGATGTCGTAGGGCCAATCAGCCTCTCTTCGACAAGAGGTCACCAGTTTATCCTGGCAATAACCGATTACTTTTCAAAGTAGGCAGAAGCCATACCACTGGTTGAAGTCAAAACCTCTAATGTGGTTAAGTTTATCAAGCACCATGTCATCCATCGATTGGTGTCCCTAGGCGGATCATCCATGATAATGGTCCCCAATTCATAAGCCAGGTATTCTATCGGTTCTGCGATAAATACGAATTCAAAATGTGGCTTCAACTGCCTATAATCCCGCCGCTAATGGCTTGGCGGAAGCATTCAACAAAACGATCATCAAGCTACTCAAGAAGTTCGTCTCTTCGAATAAGCGAGATTGGGACGAAAAGCTCGGTGAATGTCTTTGGGCATACCGAACCACGGTTCGGACACCGACAGGCAATACGCATTTTTCCCTGGTGTACGGATGTGAAGCAGTCATCCCGCTGGAAATCCAGATGCCGTCATTGCGAGTCGCTCTAATGACTAAGATCACATCAGAGGACAATGATCGGTTGCGTCTTCAAGAGCTCGAAGCCCTAGATGAGAAGCGATTTCAAGTTCAGCAGCATATCGAGTTATATCAAGCTCGAATCTCAAAAGCCTTCAATAAGAAGGTCAAACAGAGGGTCTTCCAGAAAGGAGACCTGGTTTTAGCCGTCAGACGACCGATGGTTATGACGCATAAGACCAAGGCAAATTTCAGCCTAAATGGGAAGGACCGTTTGTGATAGAAACAGTCTATTCGAACGGAGCATACCGCCTTATGACTTCAGATGGCGACCTACTTATGATGCCGGTCAATGGCAAGTTCTTAAAGAAGTATTATCCTTGATTAAGGATCCTTCTTACGATCAAGTTAACATTACACCTCTGATCAACACCTTCGTATTCAAAGTACACACAAAGAGAGCCTTTCTCTTCCTCCAAGCGAGATCATACAACCATAAACCAGTAGGAACCTGGCCATACACTGGTTGTCTTAAAGGAGAATCAAGGTTACACATATGTTGACCAGATGATCCAACATCCTTAACGATTAAGGACAGAGGAAAATGTTGGCTTTTAAGTCCAATATAAGTCCTCGACAACTCATCATGCTGAGGGAAATAGCATGGCTAGCCCGACTCAAACGGTAGTTGGTAAAGGCATATCAAACCCGTTGATAGCTGAGGATTTGCTAAAAATCCTAAGGGACCTGTTCCCAGTTGATTCCCTCTCCAAAATCACTTACCAATTCTCATCCATAGAATGGTAAGACCACATATACATTTCGCTGTTACGTTAACACTAAACCTATGACAGTGATTTCCTCGTTTCTCCCCGTGAAAACGAGACCTTTTCCTAAATTCCATTACAACCTTGAGCTTGGTGGCGTCTCATTCGGTTATGTCATTGCGACCTCTGAACCAGCAGACAGCCAAGTCTCAATTTCGAGCTTGTTGACATTTACAAAAGACAAGTCTCAACCTTGAGCCCTGTTGACATTTACAAAAGACAGGTCTCGATACTTATTGACATTTACAAAAGATAAGTATCATCAACCTTGAGCTTGGTGGCGTCTCAATCGGTTATGTCATTGCTACCTCTGAACCAGCAGACAGTTATGTCTCAATTCCGAGCCCTGTTGACATTTACAAAAGACAGGTCTCGATACTTAATGACATTTACAAAAGACAGGTATCACCAACCTTGAGCTTGGTGGCGTCTCATTCAGTTATGTCATTGCGACCTTTGAACCAGCAGACAGCCAAGTCTCAATCTCGATACTTATTGACATTTACAAAAGATAAGTATCACCAACCTTGAGCTTGGTGGCGTGTCAATCGATTATGTCATTGCGACCTCTGAACCAGCAGACAGCTAAGTCTCAATTCCGAGCCCTGTTGACATTTACAAAAGACAGGTCTCGATACTTGTTGACATTTACAAAAGACATGTATCACCAACCTTGAGCTTGGTGGCGTCTCATTCGGCTATGTCATTGCGACCTCTGAACCAGCAGACAACCAAGTCTCAATCTCGATACTTATTGACATTTATAAAAGATAAGTATAACCAACCTTGAGCTTGGTGGCGTCTCAATCGGTTATGTCATTGCGACCTCTGAACCAGCAGACAGCTAAGTCTCAATTCCGAGCCCTGTTAACATTTACAAAAGACAGGTCTCGATACTTATTGACATTTATAAAAGATAAGTATCACCAACCTTGAGCTTGGTGGCGTCTTAACCGGTTATGTCATTGCGACCTCTGAACCAGCAGACAGCTAAGTCTCAACCTCGAGCCTGTTAACATTTACAAAAGACAGGTCTCATCTTTCGATCCGACAAGAACCAGTTTCGGGCTTGGTGGCTCCTCAACCAGTTATGTCATCGCGACCTCTGAACCGGCAGATAGCCAAGTCTCATTATTCAATCCAGTAAGGACTATCCTCTCAAATGGCTGCAATACAACTTGGAAACGACAATCCAGCAGATAAAACAAATTGGGGATTCAACAGGGGAGTCAAAACAAAAATTATTATTTTCATTAATTCCAAAAGGATGGGATACATGGAGGCACATATATTACGACCTACGGGCGTACATCATAAGATCTGATCCGCTCTTCAAGGGAAGCCAGCCTCGTCCTCCTATCATTAGCAGCCTGGACAAGCGCCTGCAACCTCAGCTCAGCCTCATTAAAGTTCGTCGCCTGGGCCAAACGAGCTTCGACCTCAACTAAGGTTGCCCTCTGAGCTAACTCCTGCGGCGAGAGTTCATCACTCTGAGCCTTAAGCTGCTCAAGCCGCGTAGTCTCTTCAAGACGTACTGGTTCAGCCCTGGATAAGAGGAGATTTGCCTTCCTGATCATCTCCTTGGCCTTCCCAAATTTGTCTTCAGCGTCAAGAAGAGCACAGGTAGAGGCATCAATGGCATTCCCAACCTCTGCTTGCCTTGTTTCCAAAGATTTCAAGTCAGAAGAAATAGCCTTAGCAACTTCCTGAGCAGCAAGACGGGCTTCATGCACTTGAGCGACAAGATGCGCGAATTGCTCATTAACTGAAGACTCCAGGTCCGAGCGGCTAAGACGGCGCCATTCTTCTACGTCCCTCTCAAATTGATCTACCAGGAGTTCTAAGGCAGTGGCCTGGTTATATCCCTCAAAGTCTCGAATACTTTCAATACTACGGAAGAAGACCACCTTCAAAGTTGAAAATGACATAGTCGAACCTTTCAAGACCAAGTCGATGGATCGCCCTAAGCCTTTATAAAATCTATCGACTATGTCACCTATAAAATCATTTTCAACCTCGGCCACTTCTGGTCGACGGACAGCCTCAAAAAATTCACCGGCCTGGTTGACACTACCGTGGAAGGAACGGCGGGAACACTGGCTGCAGCGGTAGGGCAGATCATCGTTGATCTCGGCGGAGTCCTCATTGAAACCAGTACACTAGCCACCGCTGAGGTAGGACTAGTGACCATCTCCTGAACAGCAGGCTCGACCACTAGGGTTGGGGAAGTAGGGCTTGTAATCACTCTCAGCTCCGCACCTGGCGAAACTGACGGCATCCCACTCGTTGATATAATTGGGAGTGAAGACACCTCCGGGACTACCACTCCTTCAACCTCTGTTCCTTCGGCTAGCTCAGGCCGATAAGGGGGCAGATCACCATACAACGCGTCCAACACAGCAGCATCCGCCGCGGTCGAAGTGTTCATGTCACCCCTTGACCCCTCGGGAAGATCGTCTGGTTCCCTTGAAGTTGACGCACCCTGAGGCGGAACACCTGCAACAAAATTGTGTTTAGGCAAGACACAATAAATAGTAAAAGCTAAAAGGTCGAAACAATACCAAAGGATGATGTCGCCTCAAACATCTTGGCAGCCGCATCAGTCTTTATGGGCTCCATTGGAAAGTCCTTTGCGGAGTCAACACGAATGGCCGGCCCGCTTTCGCTTGCCGAATCTTCCGTGGACCATCCAAAAGAGCTTGACGCTATAGGACTTCCTTTGGAAGTCCCAGCGCCCGAAGGACCAACGTCAGCTGCATCACCTCCGGATTCATCCGGGACGGCAAAATAGCCGGCCTCATCACCCTCGTTGTAAGCAGACAGAGAATCATAATGTTCCCCTTATTCTCCGACCGCCTCAGCTCTCGGGCTCGTCACCGCCTCAGCTCCTACATCACGAAGCAGATAATGAGCGGTTCGGAACACATGGAAGATATATTACAAAGACGAAGTTGATCTTACCTAAGTCCGGAGCAACCTCACCAGTAGTCGGTTCAGCAACCGACGGTTCAACTATTAATGGGACAAGAGGAGGAACCGTCACAGATGGTTCGCCCTCTACAACAACCGTAGGAGCTTGGCGACGGGGCTTCTTCACCAACCGCTTCCTACGAGACCCACCTGTCTGTTTGCGCTGGAGAGGAACGTCAGAACCTTCCTCCTCCACTTCTTCTACACATCGTGGGAGAATTGTCCCCATTACGCCAGACCCAGCTGCAGGAGTCTCGGCACCTGTCTCCGCTTCAAAGCGAGGACTTTCTGCATCCGAGGCTTCGCTGTCATCCACAGCAACGATTCCTCCATGCCTGGGACACGAACCCTCTTACCTTCCCTTCTCTTAGAGACCTTCCGTTTTAGCCGCTGAGAAATTAACTTCACACCAGAGCTGTTAGCCTTGAATCCAAGGGGTGTGGAGTTGGAAGTTGCATACCATTGACAGAAGCACATGGTTATTAGAAGATTGGGAGTCCTCAACGGCGTACGCAGCCGCGCCCCAGTACAGCCGGCAATGAAGAATCGCCAGGCACGGGCTCCATCAATCGCCACGCACCTCTTCAGCCAGACTGTCAAGAAGCCAGCCAGCAGTGCCTTCCGGGACATCGGCCGGCGAGCCTGATGATGGAAACTCCGAAGGACATCACCCTTCTCATATGGACCATCGTCTTCCTTCACAACTAGATCCCCTTGGAAGTGCTTTTGCATCCGGTCAAAGATGTCTTCATTAGCAACTCCACAGTAAGCCGCTTCAGGAGTGTTCTCCATATCTGGGAACAAATAATCTCCCCACCTCTTCAAGCTACAGGAAGTTCCCTTACTGCCCCCATGCATACTGGAGCAAATGTATAAGTGGCACATTAACTCCCGGTAGGTCTCGAACAAGGCAGGCTCCTGCTTCTCCATAAGAGCCAATTCCGCCTCGCACGGGAAGTATTCTTCAATAAGAGAGACCCAAAAGGCAGACAGAGACTTCCCACATCTCATGCAAGGCCATACCCAACTCACCGACAGGGGTGAAGAAAGTCCCTGAAGCTGGGCAATAAAATTCAAAGATGGCGTAGAAGCACGCTACATTCATCTCAATGCCGTAGCAAGTCGCTCTGACGGCCTCATAGAGGTTTAGCCTCTCCAGATCCTCCTCGAAATGAGCGAGGATGTATACAGTTAAATCCCTCCACCATGCCTTTGGAGGGTGAATCCAGCCTGGGGTCCTAAAGTCAGTGGCTGGGTAGTTCCCGTTGACCTTGCAGAACTGGTTGCCAAAGGTCAGCGCCACAGCAGGATTCTCTCCCACTGGGATCTCCCGCGACACATTCTCAGGATGTAGACCCATTATGCAACGAGGAGGCCCCGCTCTTGCATAACCAGGAGACTGAAGCATCAATTTCCCTATATGGACAGAGTCAGCACTCCGGCTCACTTCCCACGATATCTTCCGAGCCTGCGTCACACATTGGAAGGAAGACAAAGAAAAATGTCGCTTGTTGGACGGAAGGTAGAACTTCTCACCATCCAACTGGAAAATCCACTGCCCTTCCCCTGCCAGTAGTTGGTGATCAAGATCTGGTGCGGCATCCCCGAACATGAAATCTGGCTTCCTATAGGCTCGACGGTCAAAATCCTCAAGGAGAGCCGTAGTCAGAATGCTCCTCGTGGTGAGTTGATCACCACCGTGAATGAGCGTGTCTCGAACGACGGAACTCTGCTCACTAAACAAAGAGGCCTGCCCTTGAAATTGCAGGCTGATATTGCCATTCGCTCCTCTGGTCATCCCAAATAGATTGTTCAAAGGACCGGAAGTATAGTGCACTGCAGAAGCAAAAAGAAATTATGATTAGTTCACCAGCCAAGCGAACACAAAGACATAATTTTCACCAAGGCATAGCCTCGCCCTTTGAGCGAAGCTAGCAAGGCGATAGCTTCGACAAAGCTTAGCCTCACAGTCAAGTCCGCATTTCGCAGAAAATGTCCAAGTGTTAGCTTCGCGTCGAGAAAGCTTAAGCAGAAGGCGGTACAGCCCCGAGGACTAACTTCGTCAAAAGGGCATTATGGTCATTAATCCTTTACGACCACGATTGAAGGGACAGATCCGTATCCTGTTGTTCAACAGGACGAAAACAGCCCAAGTGATAGCTTCGCACGGAAGCTTAAAGAAGAACTGTTCAGTTCTTAGATCCCCGTCCAAGAAAATAAGGGAAATTCAGGGAAATGGATTCCCTAACAATAACAGATCATGCTCGATCGTTCTGGATTCATCCAAAGATAGCCAAATATCGGCTTTAAAATAGAGACGGCAGTCTCTAATCAAAAGGGGAAGTCCCTTACCGGCAATTGGTCGTTCGATGACCGGAGGAGGAGAAGGACCCTCCGCTGTAGAAGTTGCCACTTCTTTTTCCGCTCGTCTCTTGGGCGCCATTGAAGAGCTGCGGAAGCTTTCAAACTTTTTAAATGGAGAGGAAAGAGGAAGAAGAAGAGTCAAAGGTCTCTAAAAATTTCAAGTAAAGAGATCTACTCTTTCTCAGCTTGATCAGGCTTTTATAGGCCAATCAGCGCCTTAAACGATGCCTCGAAAAGGGCACAGGCCGCCGTTTTGAATTAATTTGAAACGCCGCCTAAAGCGCCTTCCCGAGAAGCGCTGCTTCAGCCACTAAGGGTTAACCTCGCCATGAGTCAAAGTGTGGACTTCGCACAAGTTCATCAAGAACTTCGCCAAAAGGGTTGCCTTAGCCCGCTAAAGGCACAGTTCGCTGACATGCCAGTTTCGCGCGAAGCTCATTCAAAAAGGACCCTGTCCTTAACTCCGCACGAAGTTCAGCCCCGTTATAACCAAATTCTGAATGAAGGCATGCAAAAATCAAATGAGCAGAAAATGAACTTTCATTGATTTAAGAGGAAAGGTACATTGATACTACATCAAGGTTGTGTTTCATACAACAGATTCAGTTGCTCAACAGGATCATTTGCGCAAAAGGCATACAAGTGGTTTTATCTGCTTTCAAGTCAGACCAACTGGACACGAAAGGCCTTCCTCCTGCACAAGGCCATAATCCTTCACATAATGATAGAAGGTGCCACCAGAACAGATGGTGCCACCAGGACAGGGCCGTGATCTTTCGCATAATGACAGGTTTTGCCATCAGAAAGCCGGACCGTCTTTGGTCAAAACTGGCAAAAGACTGATCGCCACCAGCAGGTTGGATCTTCTTTGATGAAAATTGGCAATGAGAAGATCCGTGACCTTACAGGTGACGTCCGCTTTCCCGAAGTGGATCATCTCAGATAAGCGGCTACCAGCCTTGCCTCAAAAGGAATCATCTCGGATAAGCGACTGCCAACAGTCTCTGGGACACACATCAGCTGCCCCAGTTTATTCCTCCTGCTTAAAAGTAAAGCTTCAACCGGGGAAGCATAAGGCAACTTTTCGGTCTCTTTCATCAAGTCACAAGATTGGTGAACATAGCTCACTGCAATGCAAATCGGAACAGATTAGCAGTTAAACACCGGAGAAGCTGCAAAAACGCTAAGTCAAATTCTTTGAGGCGAAGCAATCCGATTTCAGTTAAAGCAGAGGATAAGCCTCGCTTGCACAACAATGATGGGCTAGCTCAGCAAATGCCAAGTCCTAGCCTCGCCTATATGGCTGAGTCAGACTGATCCTGTGGGACACAGTCTTAGCCCCACCTATATGGCAAGACTGGCTCAACTTTGAAGAAACTAAGTCCCAAGTTCTGCCTGTGTAGCGGACTTAACATGCAGTGATCTTTCTTTGATCAAGTCAAAATGATAGCTTCGCTGGGAAGCTATGCTGAAATCCTTCTCTGCGGATCAGTCAATTGCAAAATGAAGAACAAGGAAAATCGATCCCTGAGGCAGCTGTTAAAGCTAAGTTAAGGGAGATGAACTCCTAAAGGATTATTGGTAAAGTCTCTGGATGATCAAGACTTACCGGTCCTTGGCCGGATAATGACAAGAGTGGGCATTCCCACTAGTTCAGAGATTTGAGTATCTCTCTCAACCAAGAGAAGAGGAGAAGAGCAGATCACTTCTCTTCAGAGGACCTCAAGTGTCCTATTTATAGGCCCCATGGCCTGAGCGCTGCCTCCTCAAGCGTGGAAGCACGAGCGCATTTAAGGCATTTATTGCGCCTTGAGAAAAGGGACGGTTTCCCTTGGAATCGTGCAAAGGAAGAAACGTCTCCCTCATAAAGGCGCTCATGGCGCCTTGAAGAAAGGGAATATCCTCCCTTGAAAATGCACAAGGGGAGAATATCTCCCTCGATCAGTGCGAGAGAAGAAGTAATCCTTCTCGTAACCGGCCCACGGCAGTTGGCCTTGGAAAAGCAACAGATGTTCCAGAGCGAACCTACCTAGCCGCGAAGCTATCCAGACGCGAATCTACATGATTCCTCGGCGAATCTACATCCCAAAGCAGGATTCAAAGCGAAGCTGAACTCAACCACCATGGCGACGTTCGTACTTCACATACCACCGATCAAAGCAGTTCAAAGTATTTCGAAGTCTGATCCATTGCAGACTTTTGAAAACTTTAAAGGGGGTTTTGTTGACACTTAAAAAAGACAAGATTCTTATTGGTCCGAACAATGTCTAAACTTGTTGACATTTACAAAAGACAAGTGACAGACGAGCTGAAGACCAGTCTCCACCCATCTCCGAGGGACAGGGAAGCAACTTGGACTCCACTGATCCAGCAAGCAGACAGTGAACCCGGATTGTTTCTGAACAGACCTCAGCAGGTCTAAAATGCTAGCACTTAGCGTCACATGAGCCCAAAGGGATAGCCTCGCCTGAGAGGCTAAAATCATCCAACTTCGCCTTGAAGCCATTC
Source organism: Agave tequilana (assembly GCA_038442645.1). Taxonomy (NCBI): domain Eukaryota; kingdom Viridiplantae; phylum Streptophyta; class Magnoliopsida; order Asparagales; family Asparagaceae; genus Agave; species Agave tequilana. Next base: position 74,548 of record JAVJIF010010815.1, read on the forward strand.
AAAGCCTGCCAGGAAGCTTACTTGTAGCTTCGCCTGAACTGCTGAAGCGCAACTCCGCAGAGTGTTAACTTCACTTGAAGCCACACGCAACCGCGCAGAAGGATGTTCGGTAGCTTCGCCACAGATGTTATCTAGCTCCGCTGAAGAGCTTTCTTCTAACTTCGCCAGATGCGCCTTCCTGTGAGCTCAACGCGGCAGCTCCGCTGTTGGTCTGCTACGGTCAACCTTTGACCAATCAAATCTCCAGATGAGATCAGATGTAATCAGATCAAATCCAATTAAGATCAAATCGGAGATCAATTCAGCAGTTGATTGTCACAATCTCTTGACTCTCTTAAAACGAGTAAGAGGATCAGGAGAGATCTTTCAACAATATGGAAAGGATCAAAACAGATCAAGAAGATCAACCGACCTGCCATTTCTAGCTTCGCAGAAGCTGATCTTAGCCTCGCAGCAAGGCTACTTTCCAGATTTAAACAGATTTGATTCAATCTGTTTCCATATTTTCAAGGGACGGTTATACCCTTGCTCTCCCTATAAATAGCCCGCCAGGGGCACAAGGAGGGAGGACTTCTTGGAAGAGCTTTTCTGAGACGACACGCACAAGAGGACTCCACAAGCAGAGGCTTCTTCACGACGCACCGTGCTCTTAAATTCAGAGACTTTTAGAGAATTACTTCTCTAATCAGGGTGCTGATACCCTAATACCTTCTTCTCAAGGAATCTTCGGAACCAGGCGAGAAGGAATTCCTAATTGAAAGCAGGTTTTGAGAAGTAGTAAGAGGGTTCTACCAACCTTCTATTCTCTGATTCCCCGAACCAGGCGAGAAGGGAATCTCATCGCTCGCATCGTTAAAGGGACAAAGTGGTCGCGCACTGACCAGACTCCTATCGGCACACCTCTCCAGAATCTCTGAGGAGATCTACTTGTAATCTTTTTAAGAATACTTGTAATTTAGCTCCTCAACTTTTTATTGTAAGTTTTTCCCCTTGCAAATCGATGGAAAACAGCCGACTTAATACGATCTTCTTGTTTTCATGGTCCATAACCTGTAACCTTTCATATTTCTCTTGACACCTAAAAACACAAACCTCTTTGCTCGCGGATTCACCATGCCATCTTTGGCACTAAAGTAGGCCGAACTTTTAAATTCCCGCAGCAAAGCATGATCTTGAGTAGCTTTCCCAGACCAAACTTCCAGTGGAGCTTTATCTCCTATCGCAGTCGATGACATACCATTTATGAGATGGCTAGCATACACAATCGCCTCAGTCCAAAACGATTTGTCTAATCATGCATTAGACAACAACCATCGAACCTTCTCCAACAAGGAACGGTTTACCTCCTTAGCCAACCAATGTATACCTCTGTGAAGTGAGTACCAATACCAGTGTTCTGGGTAAATCGTAGGAATTGGTTCATGTATCTTTCAACATTACCAATCTGTAGCTTCTTGATCTTTCTACCTGTCTGCTTCTCCATTCTTCCTTTCCACTTCACCAACATATATAGAGTTTCACACCTTTGTCTCATGAGATATATCCAACAATGCCTAGATAAACTATCAATAAAAGAGACAAAGTACCTATGACCTCCAAGCGATGCAGTCTTAGCAGGTCCCAAAACGCTTACGTGAACACAATCAAGAAGACCTTCTGAGCGGTGAGTACTGGTGCTGAATTTCACCTTCTTCTTGTCCAGAACGCTGTGTTCACCAACCAAGTTGTAGGTAGCAGCACCTTCCAATGATACCTTCTTTGCAGGAGCTTGCAAAGATTTTTCACCTTCATGTCCGACCTTTATCTGCCAGACCTTTGTGCAACCATCATCTGAAGAATTAAAAGTCTCCACCTGACCTGTAACTGTACTACCCTTCAAGTAGTAGAGATTGTTGCGGTGGACGCCCTTCATAACCACCATTGAGCCTTTGGTCATCTTGAGAACATCATCTCTTATAGATACCACAAGACCCAACGCTTCCAAGATTTCTCTTGAGTTGAGGTACATACCTTACCTCCTCCAATTCTCGTACTATCCCATCAAATATCTTGATACAGACTATACCCATCCCTTCCACATTACACGGATGATCATCACCCATGACTGTGAAGCATCCATCTAGCTTCTTAAAGCTAGAAAAGCAGGCCCTGTTCGGGCACGCATGATAGGTAGCTCCGGTATCTAAGATCCACTCAGCATTATCTAAGTAACTAATAGTAGGAGTAGTAACAGAGAGAGAGAGAATACTGATGAGTCTGAATCTGATCCATCCGCTTGTGAAGTACTGGCTTGAGTGCTGACCACCTGTGCGAGATTTGCCTCGGTTATCAGCTCCTTCTTCTTACCTTTGGCCTTCGGACAGTCAACCTTCAAGTGCCCTACCTCCTTACACAAGGCGCACTGATTCCTCTTCAGATCTCTGAAGCATGATCTGGACTTCGATCTTCCCTGATCATCTCTTCTCTTCCTATTGAAACTTCTGCCTCTTACCGCCAATGCCTCTGGTGTTGTGCTCCTAAAAAAGACAGTCTGTCCTATCTCCTTACTTCATAACTCACAAGAGCAGCAGACACCTCACCATAGCTAAGGGATTTTCTTCTATTGATCAATATAAGAGTAAAGGTCCTATACTCTTCTTGAGGAAGAAAACTCAACAGAATTACCGTCTTATCCTCTTCATCGATCTCCACATCTACATTAACTAGATCTGTAAGAAGCTTTGTGTAGCTATTCATGTGTTCGTTGATGGAGCATCCTCTCTGCATCTGAAAACGATAAAGCTTACTCTTCAACTGCAACCGCGATTCGACACTTTTCGTCAGATACATCTTCTCCAGGATCTCTCACAGCTGCCTCGCAGATGTTTCATGTAACACATGATACTTGATGTCTAGTGTCGATAAGATCTGATCAAGCCACACGCCGTACGGTTCATCTTGTCCCAATCTTCTTCTGTCGTTGATACACGCTTCTTCTCCAGCCGTAGAGTGTCTTCGAGGTTTGATGCCGTCAGCGCATCCATCACCTCACACCTCCACATACCAAAGTTGTTTCTGCTATTGAACTTTACCACATCGATCCTCATATGATGTGGATTCACGGATTTCTCCGACAATGTACTTTCTCCAGCCATCTTCTCAACTGATTCCTCAAAGCAATACAGAAACAAACGGAGTTAGATAAAACAAACTAGATAAAGATAGAATCTTTACCTCCACGCGAAACCCTCAAAGAGTTTCCGAAGCAATCTACTCCTCCAAATTGATTCCTCGAGCAATCTACACACTGTTTGAGATCGACACACGATCCCACAAACAGTCCCAACGCTGCTCCGAGATCGACACACGATCTCCACCAGATAGCAACTGATGCCCTTAGAATCAATACACGATCTCACAACGAACCTTGATGCTCTGATACCACTTGTTGCGCCTACGCCCCTAGGCAACAACCTCTCTGAGGAATCCACCAAATGGAGACTGATGCAGCTGGAGATGTACCCAACACGACAAGAACAGAGAAACAATAGAGAAAAGCAATCAACACAGTATTTAACGAGGTTCGGCAACGTGCCTACGTCCTTGGGGTAAGGGAGAGAGAGATTTTATTGATTCAAAAATCAATTACAACTTATTCCTTCTTTAAGGAATTTCCAAGGGGGATTTTCAGAGGATTTTCAGGGATACAATACATGAGGGCTCTAGCCCTTATTTATAACCACAGAGTCCCAGGGATTTAGAAAACTTAATTGGATTTGACCCTAACTCAGAAAAGGAATCCAAATCCTAAAAGGAATCCAAATCCTGAAAAGAATCCAAATCCTAAAAGGAAAAGTAATTCACCTGTTAGGAAACTCCAATTGGATCCGACTCTTTTTCAAAAACGAAGTCTAAATCGAAGTTGGATTCCACAAGCTTTATCAAGCTTTCATCTCCTCTCTCTCCCTACAATTTCTTCTTCATCTTGTCACATCAGCGATCTCCGCCTAAGAAAACACAATAAATCTCAACCGTTAATTCACTTTTTTACTTGTCAATCCCCATGGTTCCTCTTTTTCTTCATCATTCAAATCCACCACCAAAGCCAAAGCCAACGAGGGAGGATTTTTCATTTTGATTTTGATTTTTGTCTCCCAATTAATTTTGAAAAAAAAGAAATCAGTCGTTTTCCTCTGCTCGCTCGCTTACTCACTATGACAACTGGGACATCCGCGATAGCAGCCACTATTGTGGTGACCAATCAACAACTTTGTCGATGAAGAATACAAGCAGCACATGGATCGTGGCCATCGATCATGCGGAGAGCTTCAAAATTGGTGGAGAAAAGTGGGAGCAGTAGCAGTAGTAGTGGAGGCAGCGTAAGCAGCAGTGATGGCGATGGAGGAGAAGGTTCTTTAAGCTTTTCTGTTTGATATTTTGAATCTCTTGCTCTTGATAGCAATATTGCATAATTAAGCAAGCGATCTTTTGATTTTTGAAAACTCCATCCCTTTCTTCCTACTTGTGCCAAAGAATGACAATCTTGTGCTGCTCATCTGAGTTATTTTGTTATACAAATATATTTTTCAATGCATTAGAGAAATCCACTAATATGATTGATGTTGTTGTGGTTGTTGTTGTTGAGAATGGCCCTGACTGCGGTGACGAAACGGCCCTGACGACGGAGCGGAGAATGATTTTTTAAAAATAATTTTAGTTGTAACGGAGGAACCACCATTAAATCTTTTAACGGTGGTTTGTTGCCTAGAACCGACATTATACCCCCATATGTCATGTCGGTTAAAACTGAAGTCATATATCTGAGATTTTTAACGAGCCCTGGATTGACGTTGATTTTTAAAACCGACATTGATTATATTTAAAGTCGATTTTTAACTGACGTAAATCATTTGTATATACTAGTGTTATATCAATCTTTTTAGACTTGTTTGGTAAGTAGAGCTAAGAGAGTAAGAGTTGGAGATTTCAGAGAGAAGACTTATGAAAAGTTAGAGAAAGTTGGAAAGTTAGGTAGGTGTACTTCTGCACTATTTATAAATTGGTGTATGAATTACTGTAGGAGTTAAGAACTTGCCCCTAAAAAGTAGGGGTCAAAGTGCATGACATGTCCAATTCATAACTATATTACAACACATTCTTATCTTGTTCTTACAAATAATTATAAGTACTGCAAGTAATTATACTTGTCCAATTCATGTTTTTAGGCTTTGTTGTCTTATTATTATAATAACATCATAACTAGCTAACTAATTGCAAGAATCTAAAAGTATCTTATTCCTGCAAGCTTAGTATAAGAATTAATTGTATTGATCTGAACTGTAAGTGTAACAGTCTCACATTTTTAATATCCTCAATTAACATAAACATTCATCTAAACTAACAGATTATCATAATCACCTCCAAATTTTTGAAAATTTTGACAGCACCTCCTTTGTAAATACTGATCTGACCTGATATACAATACAAAATCATAAATAGTTTCAGGTAACATCTGCCTACTTATTCTTAGGCTCAATACATAAACTAAACTCAGCAATCATCCACGCAATCATAAGAAATTTTTGGCTTGACATCACCTACTTATGTGAAAACACGATAAATACACGCTCGAGAGTAGGGGTGAGCAGAGTTCGGTTATAATCGAAATAACCAACTAAAAACCGAAGCCCGAACCCGAACCGAACCGAACCGAACTGCTCTAGTTCGGTTGGTTTTCAGTTTTGGGTTACAAAACCCGAACCCGACCGAACCGAACCGAACTTCTCACCATATGTATTACTCCACCCAAATTCAATTTAGTGAATCATATAGTTCATAAAAAACAGGTGGAACCTTATCTCATTAGTTCTAGCAATATCATATTTTTATATTGAATATGTGAAAGCCATGTTAAGTACACTATCATAATTGAGAATAATATTTATATTAATATAGTTCTTTCTTTGTAATCTTGTTAGTAAAAGTTAATAATAATTATACGAGTTTTGATATAAGAGCCCAAATACAGTGTAAAAGTTTTAGAACATGAAATTTTCAATTCACATTAAGGTAAGAGTGTTTTTCTTGTTTCTAATTTGGGTATTGGATATTTGAGATTAGGATATTAAAGGATGATAATATAATGGTGGTTAAAAAATACAAGAAATGATGAAAATATATGAGCCTAACCGAAAAACCGAACCGAACTGAGTCAGTTCGGTTCGGTTCGGTTACTAAGTCTAATCGGTTTCGGTTCGATTTTGAAAAAATTAGAAAAAATCGAACCGAACTGACCGATGCTCACCCCTACTCGAGAGTACCCTTCTCGGCATCCACAGTATAACTCAAATCTACTATACCTCTAATTGATCATGGTCATCACAAACTAACTCATCTCTACATAAATAATTTTGACAAATATAATACATGTTACAAGTACATCACAAATAAGACTATGAGCATGAACAATAAGAGGCTTCATAAGTATTAGCACATAATCATATCTACAATACTTTCATTATTTTGTGAAATTTTCAACACAACGCTCATAAATTGAAGTTGGGCCTCTACATTGCCGCAACCTGAAAATATAAAACTGGTAAGGGGGTGAACTCGACAGCTCAGTGAGTAGAGTCAGAAGAAAATCAAGAAAAAAATACATATCCAATAAGGAACATAATTTTCTTCAATAATGGAGGCAAGTACGGATAAACAAGAGAATGAGAAATCAATAACATGTCGTAATTAAACAATCAAAACCACTATCTTCATTGTCTGTGGGACGGTCTAACTCTCACGATCATTTACTCTCTTTAACCTTCTTGAATTACTTTCCTGTATATTACATATATTCTCAGCTATTTATAATTTATTACCAAGTTCTTCTTATGTATTCACAATATGTATCTCATATACTACACACGGTGGTATATAAATCACAATAACTAAATCGTAACATAGCTTATACACCTAGATAGTACAATAAGAATCCTGTAAATTGAATGATTATTGCACTCTAGCATTTTATGTTATTATTCTTGCTTTATAAGAATCTTTTGTCTCTTGAATTAAACAAGAGCTTTACATCACTTTTATTTTATTTACTTTAATTTAAACGCTACTAACATAAATCTGATAAATTTTTTGAATTTTATATTAATAGTGGACAAATCAGATGAAATAATAGTTGACAACCTTAGGCTTATGTCAGTCATAAATGACTCTATTCCTGCTCCTTCCCTACCATCACCATTTGATTCTTCTTTGGGTCTGTTTGGTTGTCGTAACTAGCTGTAATTCGTAGTTGTAATTGGTAAAGTCTTTTACAATTGTAAATGAGTTACATGTATGTAAATTTTACGGTGTTTGGTTGGTAATATAAAATTGTAAAGTGGGAAAGTGTATTGTACTTTACGGTGTTTTGTTGTCGTAATGTATAAGTCGTAAGTGAAAAAGTTGACCACAAAATTAACTATTTAGTGATTTTAAAAGTTTTAATACTGCAAATAAATATTAAAAAAGTTAAATATTAAAAATTTTTAATATTAATATAAAAAATAATACAAATTTGTATGACCACAAAATTAACTGTAACTGGGCTGTAAGTGAGTGGTAACTGGGTTGCAAGTGAGTGATAGTTGAGTTACGTAAGACTTTTACGAATTATGGTCCAAACAAACGCCGTAGTTGTAACTGGGTAGTAAGTCATTTACGAATTACGGAGTTTTACGCGAAACAAACGGCCCCTTTAGCAAACTAGATGACAGCTACAACATTATTTATACACTTTTCATGTAGTTGAAATAAGTATAGGCTCCTCAGCATCTTTAGTTCAATAAGATTTGAAAATTAATGGAAAAATTATTTTCCCAAAATTTCGTATAATTAATGTTTAACTAAGAAAAAGGTATTCAATATTTTCTGTAATTAAGGAACGCCAAGAGTGAAAAATCTCCCACCTGAGTTACACCGACCTGGCCAAATGGACTGATAAAATTGGGGTTTTTGACTAACTCAATAATTATAGGATCCTTTATTATGTATCTCATCAGCCTATGTTAACCATAACTTTAAAAGTGATGTTATTTTTTAGATTATAACTTTAGCATACACAACAATATTTAGACATACTTGAATCTGTTTAGGATTAACCTTCATATTATGATTGGATTGAGTTTTAGTTATCTCTCATATTTGGTTTTGATTTAAATAATGACTGGATCATGCTATATTAGCTAGAATCGATATCCTAATCTATACTAAGCTATTATCAGGAATAAAGTAAGATTGAAAATCTTATCATTTGGGCTCATATAAATACGTATATTAATCCTAATCACATGCAGAATAATTAATAGTCATGTGTAACTTCGCCGTCCATTCAATGCTAATTGGGATCTATTAAAACTACATTGCCTAAAATGAATGATTTCTTATAATCTAGTACTAAAATTTAGATCAAGAGACTACCTTCTAGTCTCATTATTATTTTGGCTATTGCTTCTTAATTTATAGTTATCAAGTTTAGATTTGGTCTATTGGACATTCTAAAAATTAGACTACAGTTTTCACTTTACAAATTATAATTTCTCTAACTAAATTTACAGACAAATTAAATATTTATTTTGATATTTCTATATATTGTTTTAATTGTCGAGAATTTGACCGAGATTCTTAGTTGAAAATTTTAATTTAGATTCTAGTTATATGAAAAGTTATCTATTTTAATATCTCAAGCAATGAAACAAATTTTTTTAAAATTATCTTATAACTAGAAAGTTATTTAATCTTTCTTATTTTATTACTAGCTTTTATTCGATAAGATATTATTGTTATCATCTATTGATGTAACTTATTATATTTATTAAAGGTATATTTATAACTGAAAATTTATACACCTCCTATTTAAGTATTTTTATGATTTTAACAATAATAAAATTATGAGAATATTCCTTCTAAGTTGTGAAAAATATTAAATTTCAAATTTTACTATTCATTAAATTATATATATACACACACACACACACACATTATAATCAAAAATTTGAAATTATAAGTACGTCACTCTATAGTAAAATATCTTGAAATGATTGCTACATTTTACATAGTCATGCACCTCAAGTTGTTGGCCCAGAGGCCCTTCACTCTAATTTTGATGATGATTAACTCATGTAGTTATACTTTACTAATAATCTTGTGATATTTAGTTTCAGATATTTGATCAAGATATTAGTAGGTGATTAGCTTCAACAAAGGTGTTTTTGGTGCTTTCACATGGTGATTCAAGAGCTCGAGCGTCAAGTTCACATCTAGCACTCGGTTAGACTCAAGCTCGGTGGATCACGTTTGGATCGAGTCGACTTGCAGACGGCGTTCTACAAGAAGATCTCGGTTTGTTTAGTTTAAGATTTTGTTTAGATCATTGTAAAGATTAGATAGTGTTGATATGCTCAAGTTCACTATACACACATGTAATTAACCTAGAGGGGGGTGAATAGGTGATGGCTAATCTAATGGTCAAATAATGCGGAATTAAAACTTATTAATACAAACTAAAAACTTTTTAAACTAAACATCACGTATAACACAAGAGTGTAGCCGGATTCCCCGTGAAGAGCTCTGGACTAACTCCTCAAGATTCCTCTAAACAAGAGTTGAGGTGCCGCGTTGACTCTCTTGGTTGAATACAAGTGTTAGCAAACAAACCCCAAGCATATAACAATATGAGCACAAATATATATCAAGCATATAAAGATGAAAGCAATATAAGCATGCAAGATATAAACAAGTAAGAGATAGAGAGAGCAATCGTAAACACGGGAGATTTGTTTCGAGGTTCAAGCACACTTGCTCTACGTCCCCGCCTTCAACACTTTGAAGGATTTTCACTAAAATCGATCCCACCGGATCACTTGGTGTCGCAACACCTACAAGCTCTTTGGACTCTCTAGTCCCTCTCTTGTTCCCGCAAGAACACACCGCAAGCTCACTAGCTCGCCGAGGCCGCACCTCAAACACCGAGTTCACACAAGAACTCGAAACACCGCGAACCCGCAAGTCCGCCTCCTCAAAGTACAAATGAAGTCTTTGGTGATCACAACACTTTGATCACCTAAAAACAATCTCACAATAACACTCCTATAGGATGAATATGTCAATGGATAGCTCAAGTGTTTGTGAGAAAAACAAGGATGGAATGTGGGGTGAAAAACTCAAAGAAATCACTTTGAAAACTCTTGATAAACTCTCCTTTTAATTGGAAATATTTGCTCTCAAATAAGTGGAGAAAAACCACTAAATAGAGTAGGAAAAACTGGCTCAAACCCACTTGAAAATCTTCACTTAAACAGCCCCCAAAAGCCCTCCTTTGATAGGGCTAGAAAAACTAGCCGTTGGGGCATTATTTCAGCCCTGACGGCTGACGGTCAACCGGCCTGGTCAACCGCCAACGGTTAGAAATCTGATCGTTAGAGCCTCGGTCGACCGGCCCGGTCGACCGCGGCCTGGAACAGAGAGCAGAGCTCTCTGCCGGTCAACCGGTCCGGTCAACCGGGGCTTTCCAGAGAGCAGAAGCTCTCTAGCGGTCGACCGGCCCTCGAGCAGACTTGGCGTGCACGTTCTGTGCACGTCGGTCGACCGACTTCAAGCGCGGTCGACCGGTCCGGTCGACCGGCAGAAGCCAGACAGGTCTCTTATAGGGATTAAAACGTTGACTTTTTATCTAAAATAAAATCTCATAAATTCACGAAAAATCTACAAAAATAGGTTCAGTATTATACTTTGATAAACAAACATGTTTGAGCAAAATCAAGATATGTTACAAACAATTTGAACTATTTTTGTAACTTAGAAATTTTGGCTCAAAACAAAAACTGTATTTTTCCAAAATAGATTTTTTCAAAACTTCTCCAAATACAAAAACAAGATATTTAAACTCTTTTAAAGCATAGAGTGTATGGATATGATCCACTACACATACATGGTGAAATATCTATGTTTTTGACAAAAAAACACTAAATATGGTTTTGGTTAAAACATATATACTTTGAATTAGCAAAAACCCAACCAGAATTTTTCAAAAAGAAAACTCTTTTGTATTTTTCCAAAATAAAAATTCTTTTATAAAAACTCATCTAAATCAAGAGTATGTGTATATATGGTATACTTGAGTAATCCACTAACTATTCTATCCTTTACATTTTAATCTAAAACAAAATCTTAATAAAAACAAATCTAGACTCAAGTCTTGATCTTGAAGGTCTTCACTTGAAGTCTTCTCATCTTCTTGACTTAGCCCAAACTTGATCCAACGAGCTAGACTCCTCTTGAGTACTTTATGTGGTCTTGATGCATAGGCTCTTGAATCAAACCGTGCTACCTCCAAAACTTGACTTTAAATCTTTGTTGAAGCTAAACACCAACTAAGATCTTGATCATAAATCTGAGACTAATTAAACACAAGATCATTAGTACTATAACTACATGAGTTGATCATCATCAAAACTAGAGTGATAGGCCTTTGGGCTAACAATCTCCCCCTTTTTAATGATGACAAAACTCATGAAGTTATATATGCATGGATTAAAGTATACCTTCAAAGAAGCTCCCCTAACTCATGCATAGCAATAAACAATAATATATGGCAATGAAGCATATGAATCTAAACAAACATGTGTGCAAATATAAGGAGATAAACATGCCAATCAAGCATAAAACTCATCAAATTCTTTTCCTCCTATTTGCAAAACAAAACAATTTGCATAAACAAGAAGTTCTTTTCCAAAACATGCATATATACTAAAATACTTCTCCCCCTTTTTGTCAATCATCAATAAAGGGGTTAAAGTAAAAACAAAACAATGTTCTCCCCCTTTTGTCAAAAACACAAATCAACAAAGGGGTGAACTCAAATTAACCAATAAAAAGATATATGCGATATACATTCATGAAGAGGAAGACGCTAAGTTAACTTCCCTACATACATGCATTACATGAAGAAGGGATGACAAGCCCTAACTCACATAACGCATAATATGCAATGCATAAGAGAAGATGTGAAGCTCCCCCTACACACGTGTACCGCATAAAGAAGAGTTGTCAAGCTCCTCAATATAAGATACACTCAACATGAATCTATATGTAGAAGAGATGTTAAGCTCCCTTGCATATAGGCAATACACATCAAAATATTTTTAAATTCCTCATTAAAACAAAATTTTAAATTTTCTCAATAAAACAAATTTTGAGATATCTTAGTAAATCAAATTTTAAGATACCATACCAATTGTAAATAAACATTACAAATTTTGCATTTTAAACAAAAAATAGAAACATATTGATACTAATTGAAATATATGGATACCAATTGAAATCAATAGATACCAATTGTAAATGCCAATTGAAGATTATTGCACATTTTTGATATCAATAAAAATACCAATTTTAAAAAAAATGCATAAGCTTATTAAAATATCAATTGAGATACCAATTGAAAATAAAGATTTGAATCAAGCTTAGCATAAACAAACTTTGTGCTTTAAACATGTAAACTAATTGTAAATCAAGCACAAACAAATCATATATATGTATGAAAAATGATAATACTAATAGAAATTGATATAAGTTGAAATTGAAAGCACACACACACACACACACACACATATATATAAACAAAATTATGAGTATACAAAATATATCAATTGTGATACAAAATGATATTATGATACCAATTGAGATTAAGAAGTGAAATTATTGTATAACTCATAACTACCACCCTTTTATGCACAAGATAAAAGATTTTCAATAAGGCTTGCAAGGCATACTCACCCATCCGTCCACCCATGAAGGGGTTGGTAGGGGTTTTCAAAAATAGGTATTTGAAAGATATTTTTATAGTGAAAACACTACCAAATTGAAGAATGATTAACTAGTTAAAGTAAATTTTGAAAAACTAGTTAAAGATTCTTCCAAACATGAAACCAAATTATATGTATATCATGAAACATACTAAATACATAGGAGTTGTCACTCAAGATCTATAAAACTCATAAAGACTCATGAAAACATAATCATGAGAAAACAAATTAAATATGAGTGTACAAACAATATGTGATAGCATATTCATGAAAATAATCAATGAAGCTCAAAACAAGTATGAATCTTATTTTTATCAAAACATGAAATACATGAAATTTATTTCCATAAAAAAATAAACTTCTAGGTATATGTATGATTTATCCAATCCTAACAATATGCATACATATCCCAAACATAAAAAGAGCTATAATGTAAATTGCATGAAGGCAAATGACTCATGGGTATACATGTATATTCATTAGATTTGAATACAAACTACATATACATGAAGTAAAGCATATAAATAGGCAAAACAAGTATAAATGAGAGAATCATTAAAACTAGGCTATACATGTGCATATAGTGAATACAAATGAACAATGAAGTGCAAACATATATGAATCAAATGTTGCTCACTACTTGTACACGTATATATCCAAGTTTTGACAAAAACTACATCTAACTATGTTTTTACCACATGAAGTACAAAACAAATAAAACATGAACATGCTAAATAATCATCAAATGAAAGCATGTAGATAAAATAGGAGTTTAGAGATAGTTACCAAATCAAGGGACTATGCTCTAACTCTCCAAAACATGGTGGTTGTTCCACCAAACCTCCTTAATAGCGGTGCATCAAATATGTGTCCATCAAGTCCATGTGCATCCATCATCAAGGCACCATCCCTCTCACGTTTTGTGAGAGCCCGCACCTACATCAAAAACACAAGGTGGAAATTTTGGTACCCATTTTCTTTTGGGTCCTTGAGGGTTAGCATTATAAGGAACCCAATCATTTTTCTTAGCAAAATTAATATGATGTATCTTATCAAAATAAAACTTTGCTAAATGGCTTTTGCGGCCGCAATGTGTACACTTGTACACTCTAGGATGCATATGTGTATGAGTGTGATCGTGGCATGCAAAATGTGCATATGCATGATGTGGGTGATGTGCATGAATATGTGAAGTTTGTTTCTTTGAAAACAAGCACTCCAATCTAGAATGGTTAAAAGCACATTTGCTCAAAGTTGAGCTTAAACAATCAAATCTATTTTTCAAAAATTTAACTTCATTTTAATTAATAGTGGCATGTAAAGCATGATGAGAATGAGAATCATTTTTCTTATTCTTTTTAGAAACATTTACTTTTTCTTTTTCAACAATCTTTCTTTTCAAAGAAGTGTTTTCATGCAAAGCAACTTCCTTTTGTTTTTCAACCAAAATAATTTTATTTTTCAAAGAAGTATTTCCTTCGCATAAATCATTCAATTTAGAAAGCAAGAAAATATTTTCATTTTTCAAACTTTCATTTTCTTTTTCAATGCATGCAACTTTTTGTTTAAAGGAATCATTTTCTTTTAACATGCAATCAAATTTATTTTTCATTTTCTTGTTATCTTTTTTAATCATGTCATATTTTTCAAGTAGTTATTGACAAAATGAAGTAAGCTCATCATAAGACATGTCAACATCTTCTTCTAACTCGGATTCGGTAGTTACCTCAAGGGGTTATCCCCTTGGACCATGTAGCACACGTTGGAAGCGTCACTTCCAACATCCGAGTCGCTCCCTGCATAATATTGTTCTTGTTCGCCAAGAGAGATCAAAGAGTTTCATACTACAAAAGCCAAATCAAGATTAGCAACCCTAAATAAATAATCATCATTTAGGGTAGATCTTAAAGCATGTAGGGCTTTTGCATTAGCCTCAATATTTTTGCCATTTAAACAATAAGAATCTCTAGTAGTGGCAAAATAAACATGAATCCCTAAGACTTTGAGGTACAAAGACATCTTAAGCTTCCAAGTTTGGATGTTAAGGATGTCAAAGGTGGGAGGTGACATGAAATCCATAGTGTGTGTACAAATGTTGTGATTAGCTATAAATGAGGATCTTTAACTCTAGGTTGTAAGACCCAAATCAAGAGCACTTGGCTCTGATACCAATTGTAATTCACCTAGAGGGGGGTGAATAGGTGATGGCTAATCTAATGGTCAAATAATGCGTAATTAAAACTTATTAATGCAAACTAAAAACTTCTTAAACTAAACACCACGTATAACACAAGAGTGTAGCCGGATTCCCCGTGAAGGGCTATGGACTAACTCCTCAAGATTCCTCTAAATAAGAGTTGAGGTGCCGCGTTGACTCTCTTGGTTGAATACAAGTGTTAGCAAACAAACCCCAAGCATATAACAATATGAGCACAAATATATATCAAGCATATAAAGATGAAAGTAATATAAGTATGCAAGATATAAACAAGTAAGAGATAGAGAGAGCAATCGCAAACACGGGAGATTTATTTCGAGGTTCGAGCACACTTACTCTACATCCCCGCCTTCAACACTATAAAGGATTTCCACTAAAATCGATCCCACTGGATCACTTGGTGCCGCAACACCTACAAGCTCTTTGGACTCTCTAGTCTCTCTCTTGTTCCCGCAAGAACACACCGCAAGCTCACTAGCTCGCCAAGGCCGCACCTCAAACACCGAGTTCACACAAGAACTCGAAACACTGCGAACCCGCAACTCCGCCTTCTCAAAGTACAAATGAAGTCTTTGGTGATCACAACACTTTGATCACCTAAAAACAATCTCACAATAACACTCCTATAGGATGAATATGTCAATGGATAGCTCAAGTGTTTGTGAGAAAAACAAGGATGGAATGTGGGGTGAAAAACTCAAAGAAATCACTTTGAAAACTCTTGATAAACTCTCCTCTTAATTGGAAATATATGCTCTCAAATAAGTGGAGAAAAACCTCTAAATAGAGTAGGAAAAATTGGCTCAAACCCACTTGAAAATCTTCACTTAAATAGCCCCCAAAAGCCCTCCTTTTATAGGGCTAGAAAAACTAGCCGTTGGGGTATTATTTCAGCCCTGACAGCTGACGGTCGACCGGCCCGGTCGACCGCCAACGGTCAAAAATCTGACCGTTGGAGCCTCGGTCGACCGGCCCGATCGACCGCGGCCTGGAACAGAAAGCAGAGCTCTCTGCCGGTCGACCGGCCCGGTCGGCCGGGGTTTTCCAGAGAGCAGAAGCTCTCTGGCGGTCGACCGGGTCGGTCGACTGGCCCTCCAGCAGACTTGGCGTGCACGTTCTGTGCACGTCGGTCGACCGACTCGGTCGACCGACTTCAAGCGCGGTCGACCGGTCCGGTCGACCGGCAGAACCCAGACAGGTCTCTTATAGGGATTAAAACGTTGACTTTTTATCTAAAATAAAATCCCATAAATTCACGAAAAATCTACAAAAATAGGTTCAGTATTATACTTTGATAAATAAACCTGTTTGAGCAAAATCAAGACATGTTACAAACAATTAGAACTATTTTTGTAACTTAGAAATTTTGGCTCAAAACAAAAACTGTATTTTTCCAAAATAGATTTTTTTCAAAACTTCTCCAAATACAAAAAAAGATATTTTAAACTTTTTTAAAGCATAGAGTGTATGGATATGATCCACTACACATACATGGTGAAATATCTATGTTTTCGACAAAAAGCACTAAATATGATTTTGGTTAAAACATATATACTTTGAATTAGCAAAAACCAAACCAGAATTTTTCAAAAAGAAAACTCTTTTGTATTTTTTCAAAATAAAAATTCTTTTATAAAAACTCATCTAAATCAAGAGTGTGTGTGTATATGGTATACTTGAGCAATCCACCAACTATTCTATCCTTTACATTTTAATCTAAAACAAAATCTTAATAAAAACAAATCTAGACTCAAGTCTTGATCTTGAAGGTCTTCAATTGAAGTCTTCTCATCTTCTTGACTTGATCCAAACTTGATCCAACGAGTTAGACTCCTCTTGAGTACTTGATGTGGTCTTGATGCATAGGCTCTTGAATCAAACCGTGCTAGCTCCAAAACTTGACTTTAAATCCTTGTTGAAGCTAACACCAACTAAGATCTTGATCATAAATCTGAGACTAATTAAATACAAGATCATTAGTACTATAACTACATGAGTAGATCATCATCAAAACTAGAGTGATGGCCCTTTGGGCCAACAACATACACTTGTTTTAAGTTTCATGTGTTTTGATTTTTCGGTTTAACCGATTTTGGATTTAATGTCAAAAACATAGATATAAATCTTTATATGTATATTGGATTCTATCCATATAAAATATGCTTCAAAGTTGTTTAAATATCATGTTTTTGTATTTACATGTGTTTTGGAAAAATCGGGTTTCCATTTCAAAAATCCAAGTTTTGGAAAATACAGTTTTTAGTTTAAACCGAAATTTCTGGATCACAAAAATGGTTCAAATAGTTTGAAATATGTGTTGAATTTTTATCGCACATATTTGAATTTAAAAGGTAATATAAGAACTGATTTTTGTGGAATTTATGTGATTTTATGGGATTTAATTAAAGATAAAAACTCAAGTTTTTAAATCCTATATTAGTTTGTACTGGCTGTCTGCCGGTCGACCGGACCGGTCGACCGTAGCAGTGGTCGGTCGTCCGGGCCGGTCGACCAACGTGCACAAGCGTGCACGCCAGCTTGAGCTGGTGGGCCGGTCGACCGTCCAGAGAGCTCTGCTCTCTGGAAATGGCCCCGGTCAACCGAGTCGGTCGACCGGCAGAGAGCTCTGCTCTCTGTAACCAGTCTCGGTCGACTGGGTCGGTCGACCGGAGGCTCAATGGTCAAAAATATGACCGTTGGCCAGTCGACCGGCCGGTCGACCGGAAGGGCAAATTTGCCCTTTCCAGCTGCCAACGGGCAGAATTTTGTGGGGGCTATATATACCCCATATTTGAGCTGGTTTTTAACAAGATTTCTAAGAGCAAAAATTCTCATTCATTCTAGTGTTTATATTCAAGTTTTCAAAATAGTTTTTAAGCCAAAAGATTTATCTTTTATTTGTTTTTAAGGGTTGGAAAAAGCAAAGAAAATTAGAAATTTGAGATATTTGTTTTGTTCTTCATTTCTATCAAATTCTAAGTTGTTTTCCCAAGTATTTTTCTTTGTAATTTGATTTCTAACACCTTGATTTCTCACACTTGAGCTTATCTATCTATCCTATCTATTAGGTCTATTTTGTGGGAAAATTGGTTTGTAGTTGTGGAAACCACCAAGTTGTAAACCTTCCATTCATTTTGATATCCCTCTAGTGAAAGGTGATAGTATTGATATCCCTCTAGTGAGAGGTGATTGTGGAAGTGGTATTTGTATCCCTCTAGTGAGAGGTGGAGATTGAGTTGGAATCCCTCAAGTGTGAAGTGATTGTTGTTGTTGTTTGGCTAAGTGCCTATCCCTTATTTGTGAGGTTGATATTGTTTAGCTTTGTGCCTTGCCTCTTGTGAGAGGTTGTATTTGAGAGAGGAGTTGTGTGCTCTCAAATTATATTTACCCAAATCCTCAGTGGAGGTTCCCTGTGTGGGAAGTCCTGTGTAACGAGTTAGTGGAAATCCTTCTGTGTGAAGGCGAGGACGTAGAGCTGTGTGCTCGAACCTCGAAACATATCTTGGTGTTTGTGTTTGATCCACTTTCTCTAACTCTCTCTCTCTCTCTTATATTGTGATTGCATATTATTACCATATCATATGCATGCTTGGGTTGATTGTGTGCTCATACTTGTGTTTAACCAAGAGAGCTTCATATAGGACCTCAACTCTTATTTAGAGAAATTTAGAGGAGTTAGTCTAAAGCCCTTCACCGGAAATCTGGCTACACTCTTTGGTTACACTAAGTGTGTTGCATTAAGTTTTTAATTTCGCATTATTTGTCACTAGATTAGCCTTACACCTATTCACCCCCCCTCTAGGTGTACTTTCAATTTGTATCAGAGTCTACGCTCCTGATATTTGGTTTAACCACCTAGGTGTGAGATCTTGGTTAGCTAATCTAATATTTATATTTACACATTATTTGTTTACACACACTCATAGACTATATGACCCCTCCTATGTTTGATTCTTCCAACATTGTTGTTTGGAAGGCTAAGATGTCCATGTACCTAAAAACCCTAGGTTTGCATGTTTTCCTTGCCGCTATCAAGAAATCCTATTTTGATAATAACAAGCATATAGAGGCCAATGCACAAGCCCTAATGGCACTTAGAAGCACACTAAACAAAGAATATTTGTGTTTAGTTTCTCATTGTGATTTCGCTTTTGCAATGCGGAACACTTTGACCTCCTCCGAGCTTCAAACGCCAAACATTGTGGAGAAGAAATCTAGTGAGGATGAATCCGAACAACAATGCTACATGGTCCAAGGGAATGACTCCCTTGAGGTATATTCGGAATCTCAATTAGATGATTGTGCTAGTTCTTCAGGAGATGATATTATTGATGCCGATGCATTAAATGAAGAACTTTCTATTGTATGTGAAAAATTGCTTGATAAATATAAAGTTTTGAAAAAAAAAAGATTTGGATTAAATAAAGAAAATAAAGATTTGTCTTCTAGACTTGAGATTATTTTGCAAGAGAGGAATGAGATTTTAAGTGAACGTGACTCACTTAAATCCCAACTTGAACTTGCCTTAAAAGAAAATGAAATTTTGAAAAATAGAAATGATTGTGAAAGTGTTTTGAAGAAAAATGAGGATTTAACTTCAAAACTTGATTTTGTTGCAAAAAAAATGAATCTTTAAAAATAAGATTATTACTATTTCAAAGGATTTGGATTTGGTTTTTAAGAAAAACATTTCTTTGAAAAATGATTTAGATTCTCATGTTTGTCATGCTAGTATAGCTTCACCTTCTAACTTACCTATTGCATGCACCTCTTCTTCTATAATTGAAAATGATATTTGTATGCTTAAGAAGAGTGTTGATTGTTTGAGCTCTACTTTGAGCCAATGTGCCATGAACCACACACGTTTGGAATCTATGTTTCGAAAGAAACAAGTTCCTTCTATGCATGCACACAAACCATGACATACGCATGCTCCTTACGTTCACACTCATAGCACTTTGTATGCTCATATGTACACTTGTACACATTGTGGACGTAAGGGCCACCTTGCTAAATTTTATTATGATAGAATACATGATATAAATTTAAAAAATAAATTTGTTTGGGTTAGGAAAGGAGCTAACCCCCATGGACCCAAAAGAGTATGGGTACCAAAGACCACTCCCATTTTATTTGATGTAGCTGTGGGCTCTCACTCGACGTGAGAGTGATGGTGCCTTGAGGTGGATGCGTTCCGAGCTTAAATGTTACACTTTTGGATGCATCACTTTCAAGGAGAGTTTGGTGGGAGGACCACCTTGGTTTGGAGACATAGAGATGTGCCCTCATGGTTTTTATAACGATCTCTTACTCCTCTTTAGTTTATATGCTTTCATATCATTGATTTTTAGCATGTATTGGTTTTCATGTTTTAATGTTCATTATGTTAATGCCATGTAAATTAGACTGTTGACATACATGTATAGTATTTGAGATACACCCATATTTATATGGACCCATATTTTATGTTCTCACATTTGTTTAGCTATTATGTATATCATAACTCTAATAACATGTGCAATCATATAATGATCATATTAGTTTATGTTTCGTTTCTATGCTTCATGATTTGTTTACATATTTAGATGTTAGTTTTCATTAAAACTTGAGTATATACTTGTACAACTAGTGAGTCACAAATAGATTATTATATGTTTGTACTTAATTGCTCATTTGTACTCATTAGATGTAGTATAGCCTAATTTTGATGACTCCTGTATTTTAACTTGTATTCCTATTTTCGTGCATGTTTTCATGTTTATGATTAGCTTCATGTATATGTCTATTTTGTCTAAACTAATAGTTATACATATACATCCTTGAGCCACTTGCTTTCATGCATATACTTTTGTTGACTCATTCATGTTTGGATATGTATGTATACTCTAGTTTGTACAAAACATACATAAGCCTTGAAGTTATATTATTTTGTTGAAAATTAAATTTTAATGATTTTCATGTTTTTCATATTGAGCCTTATTGCCTATTCCCATGATTTTGTGATTACATGATTCCTACACTCATATTATTTGATGTTTTCTCATGATTTTGTTTTCATGAGTATTATATGTGCTATATAGTTTTTGAGTGTTGATGATTGTGTGATTGACATGTTTTTCATGGAATATATTCTTATTTTATTCCTTACTTGAAGGATTTCGTGCTAGTTAACAATTTTATCATATAACTAGTTGCGGTATTCTTCTTTTGGTAGAGTTTTTAAACTTGCTAAAAGTATTTTTAAACTTATTTTTGAAAACCCTACCCATTAAGGGCGGTTGGTTGGGCGACCATGCCTTGTATGCTCTTTATTGAAAATCTATTTAAACATGTGCATAAAATGGGTGGTAGGTATGAGTTATACACTTGATTTTCATCAAAATTTTTAATTGGTATCCCAATTGATATTTTTCATAGTTGTGTACTCATCTTTGGTTTTCTATATATGTACGTTTCAAAACTTCAAAAGTATCAATTTCTATTGATATTTACATTTTCATACATATATACATGATTTGATTGTGCTTACTATATCTTCATATCTTATAGCACAAATTATGTTTATGCTAAGCTTGATTTAGTTCTTAATGACCATTAATTTTCACATTGGTATTTTACAAGCTTATGCATCATTTTTATTGGTATTTCATAAAGAGGGAGAAAACTTCATGTTTTAGTTTTCAATCAATTGTATTTTCAATTGGTATCTTACTCCCACGCTTTATGATGAAAAAGAATTTTATTTGATATATTTTTTAATTGGTTTCCTATGTACTTAATGAAAATATTTTAATTTGGAATATGCTAACATTTTCAATATTGGTATCAAAAATCTTAAATTGGCTTTATTCTAAAATTTGGTATCTTTATTGCTAAATGATTTGTTTAACCAAATAGTTGGTTTGTTTTTCAATTGGTATCATATTTCATTTTAAATTGGTATCCATATTGAACTAACTTGTGTTTAAATAAAAATATTTAGTTTTCACTTTCTATTGATATCAAAATTTTAAAAATATTCTCATTTGGTATCAAAATTAAAAAATGTTTACAATTGGTATCATGATTTGCATTATACATATATATTTCTATTGGTATCAAAAACATACAATGTTTCATTTTCTTTGGTATCAAAAGTTTACAAGATATTTTCAATTAATATCTTTTGGTATCTTAAAAATTTTTTGTTTATTTTCATTGGTATCATAAGTTGGTATCAAAAGTTTTGATATGTATTTCTTATATGCAAGGGGAGCTTAACATCTTCTCTATATATATATTCATGTTGAGTGTATCTCATATTAAGAAGCTTGGCCGTTTTTCTTTATGTCTTACACGTGTGTAGGAGGAGCTTCACATCTCCTTTTATATATTGTATATTATGCTTTATGTGGTTAGGGTTTAGTCATCTATTTTCATATAAATGCATGTATACAGGAGGAGTTAACTTCACGTCTCTCCTCTTCATGAATGTATATAGCATATACACTTTATTGTTTTGATTTATGACAAGTTGAATATGATTTAAGTGTTTGTACCCCTTTGTTGATGAATTGACAAAAAGGGGAGAGATATTTGGAGTTTTTATATGCATGTTTGTTTTATTTGTTACCTTTTACCATTGATATTAAGATTAGTATCAAGAGTATCTTTTGTTTGTTGGTATCAAGAGCATCTTGTGTTGTATCTTTTGATTAGTATCAAGAACATGTTTATTTCATAGGTATCAAATATCATGTTTATGCATATTTATGTTGAGCATTCATTGCATATCTTTATGTTTATTGCTATGCATGAGTTAAGGGGGAGCTTCTATGAAGCTTAACTTTAATCCATGCATATATAACTCCATGAGTTTTGTCATCATCAAAAAGGGGGAGATTGTTGGCCCAGAGGCCCTTCACTCTAGTTTTGATGATGATTAACTCATGTAGTTATAGTTTACTAATAATCCTGTGATATTTAGTTTCAGCTATTTGATCAAGATATTAGTAGGTGATTAGCTTCAATAAAGGTGTCGTTGGAGCTTTCACATGGTGATTCAAGAGCTCGAGCGTCAAGTTCACATCTAGCACTCGGTTGGAGTCAAGCTCGATGGATCACGTTTTGATCGAGTCGACATGGAGACGGCGTTCTACAAGAAGGTCTCGGTTTGTTTAGTTTAAAATTTTGTTTATCATTGTAAAGATTAGATAGTGTTGATATGCTCAAGTTCACTATACATACACTTATTTTAAGTTTCATGTGTTTTGGTTTTTCGGTTTAACCGATTTTAAATTTAATGTCAAAAACATAGATATAAATCTTTATATGTATATTGGATTCTATCCATATACAATATGCTTCAAAGTTGTTTAAATATCATGTTTTTGTATTTACATGTGTTTTGGAAAAATCGGGTTTCCATTTCAAAAATTCAAGTTTTGGAAAATACAGTTTTTGGTTTAAAGCAAATTTCAAGATCACAAAAATGGTTCAAATAGTTTGAAATATGTGTTGAATTTTTGTCACACATATTTGTATTTCAAAGAATATAAGAACTGATTTTTGTAGAATTTATGTGATTTTATGGGATTTAATTAAAGATAAAAACCCAAGTTTTTAAATCCTATATTAGTTTGTACTGGCTGTCTGCCGGACGACCGGACCGGTCGACCGTAGCAGTGGTCGGTCGACCGGGTCGGTCGACTGACGTGCACAAGCGTGCACGCCAGCTTGAGCTGGTAGGCCGGTCGACCGGGTCGGTCGACCGTCCAGAGAGCTCTGCTCTCTGAAAATGGCCCCGGTCGACCGAGTCGGTTGACTGGCAGAGAGCTCTGCTCTCTGTAACCAGTCTCGGTCGACTGGGTCGGTCGACCAGAGGCTCAACGGTCAAAAATATGACTGTTGGCCGGTCGACGGCCTGTCGACCGGAAGGGCAAATTTGCCCTTTCCAGCTGCCAACGGGCAGAATTTTGTGGGGGCTATATATACCCCATATTTGAGCTGGTTTTTAACAAGATTTCTAAGAGCAAAAATTCTCATTCATTCTAGTGTTTATATTCAAGTTTTTAAAAGAGTTTTTAAGCAAATGATTTATCTTTTATTTGTTTTCAAGAGTTGGAAAAAGCAAAGAAAATTAGAGACTTGAGATATTTGTTTTGTTCTTCATTTCTATCAAATTCTAAGTTGTTTTCCCAAGTATTTTTCTTTGTAATTTGATTTCCAACACCTTGATTTCTCAAACTTGAGCTTATCTATCTATCCTATCTATTAGGATCTATTTTGTGGGAAAATTGGTTTGTGGTTGTGGAAACCACCAAGTTGTAAACCTTCCATTCATTGTGATATCCCTCTAGTGAGAGGTGATAGTATTGATATCCCTCTAGTGAGAGGTGATTGTGGAAGTGGTATTTGTATCCCTCTAGTGAGAGGTGGAGATTGAGTTGGAATCTCTCAAGTGTGAGGTGATTGTTGTTGTTGTTTGGCTAAGTGTCTATCCCTCATTTGTAAGGTTGATATTGTTTAGCTTAGTGCCTTGCCTCTTGTGAGAGGTTGTATTTGAGAGAGGAGTTGTGTACTCCCAAATTGTATTTACCCAAATCCTCAGTGGAGGTTCCCTGTGTGGGAAGTCCTGTGTGGACGAGTTAGTGGAAATCCTTCTGTGTGAAGGCAGGGACGTAGAGCTGTGTGCTCGAAGCTCGAAACATATCTTGGTGTTTGCGTTTGATCCACTTTCTCTAACTCTCTCTCTTACATTGTGCATTGTATATTTTTGCCATATCATATACATGCTTTGTTTGATTGTGTGCCCATACTTGTGTTTAACCAAGAGAGCTTCATATAGGACCTGAACTCTTATTTAGAGGAATTTAGAGGAGTTAGTCCAGAGCCCTTCATCGGGAACTCGGTTACACTCTTTGGTTACACTAAGTGTGTTGCATTAAGTTTTTAATTCCGCATTATTTGTCACTAGATTAGCCTTACACCTATTCACCCTCCCCTCTAAGTGTACTTTCACAAGTCTTTCTTTAAAAGAGTTTACATCTTTTAAAAGGATATTATAATTTTTACTGTTAATTAAATTGTAAATATATTTTTCAAAACCATTTAAAATTACCTTGAAGATTTTAAATGTGGCATTTTCAAAACAAAAAGATATATAATGCATACATTATATGCATGCATTATTTGTGAAAACAAAGTTGCATGTATAAAGGAGAAGCTAAAATATCCTAATCACTAAATTAAGACAATAGTGATTTGTCAAAGATGAAAATTCGGATACTATTAAAAATATAAATGGCAAAGTAAAGTAAGATGTCTTACTATTTGACAAGGAACCAATTTACAGCTATCTTATAAGATATTAAAATCCAATTTAGGATATCATCAATGTCTTAATAAGTTGAGTAGAATCAAAAATAAATATTTTTCTCTAGTATATGTACAGCTCTTAAAGTTTTGATAAGCATATACTTTAACTATATAAATATATTTTCAGATATGTCTAAATTACATGTTAAAATACTTAAACTTGACACTAAGTGTGCATTCAAAGACATATAACAAGCATAAATTTCCTGATTATTCTTTAGCACATTAAATATATGTATATACATATATACTTGAATCATCAAATGCAATATATATATATATATATATATATATATATATATATATATATATATATATATATATATATATATATATATGCTTTGTCACAAATCATTATGGGATAATTTATTCATTTTGAAACTAAGGTAACATTAAAAATTTTATAATTATCTTATGATCCTAAATTGGGAAGACTCTGACAATTACTGTAACGCCCCAATCTCGAGGGTATGGAGACGTTACTGTGATGTATATACGTAGGTCAAAAAATTCTCTCATATATACGCTAAGCATTAGTACAGGAAAGAATTAGAGTACGAAAATACGTGGTGCATTATACATTCCAACATATGAGTACAATTACAGAGTTATCATAGGATGTGACATAATATTACATGATTGTTACATCACATATATGGCACAAATGCGAGAATATAAAAAGATATACAATAATGAACTGTATAAAAGAAGGCTCATAGTCATCACAGGAAAACTCTAGAGCCGAGCAGGGGGCCTGGAAGAAAAGGCTCCAGATAGTCCACCGATGATCCACGCTTCGGCTGCACCACTCTGATCAGAAACGGGGATCCTAACACGATCCAAGATCTAGAATCTGGACATGAAGGTCTAAGCGAGTCAGAAAGCTACCCAACGAGTATGTAAGATGAAGCCAAATGGCATGCACAGGCAATCACACGTGTATACGATCAAGTGATGTGATTCAGACATTCGGGTACATGCATTGACCAGTAAGCTTAAATGGGAAATCAGAAGTCAGTAGAAAGCCCAAAAATCCAGTAAATACATGTATATCAATAAATCTATATAAAGAAAGTATGTACTGAAACTGAATCGAAAGCATAAGTACACATAAGCATACAGTGAGACCTCAGGTATTGTATTAAATGAGTGTGGACAAAACTAGTTATACAAGCTCAGATTTTGGATTCATGGAAATTGATACGTTGAGGGGATAATCCAAACAAGTAAACCCTCATCTATATATCATATATCCCATGTCTCTATCATCTGAGTTCATACAACCTGAATTGTCCTCAGAGTAACAGAACAAGAGTGTGTCTGGAGTAGTCATTGTGTCACAGAATAATATATATACAAGTGACGAGTAGGACAACTTAATCGTATAACAATAACAATCAATGTCGCCTGTTATTATAATCACTTCCTTCCAGTGTCCCGTACCACTGGTTGTTCGTATTGGAGTCCGCCATCCAGCAAAATGGATCCGAACTTTGATACGCGGATACCATTATCCGCATGAGAAATGGCTAAATAATACCCGCTTCTGACATTATTATTAACAATTAAGTTATAGCTAGTACAGGACAGTGTCTGGTGTCACACATCAAGAGTTGGTGGTCGGTAGTCAGTACAGGTGTTAGCAGCATAACAACCAGTTATTAAATTGTTATTATTAAGACTCATTCAATTCATATGTTTTGGCATGTGTTACCGGTTCACATACATCTACATATAAATAAGACGAGTTAAATTATCGGAAACTGATGGGAGATCAATGTATCATGTTCATAATAGAAGGCTGTAAGGGTCTTATTTGTATGCCCTGAAATAGGAATGAAATCAGGTCAGAGTGCCGATACACCTTACCAGAAGACATGTGGCCTCAGGCCGTTCTGAATAGTGTTGCAAAATCGAGCTATCATGAAGACGTACTTATTGATGTCATTAGTATTCATCCGTCCCGGTGTAAGTTGTCTAATTATTACAGCTTTTATGTAATTATCAATTTATGGGAATAGCAGGAGCATGATACAGGAGTACAGGAGTATAATTATACTAGAGATACAGGATTACTGTTCATAACAGGATATAATAATTGGATTCTCATAAATGTGATAATCATAAGTCAAGTGATTAATATGTGATTGGTCACTATTGTTGCATATTTAATGTCACATTTTCATACTTATTTTAGAATAAAAGCCTGCATTGTCCTAATTAATTGTTTGATTTATTTGCAGGCCCAATCCTTAAGGAGATGAAGAGAAATGAGCCCAAAAGCCCACCAGAATTCTGAATTAAATCAGAGTTAATTCGCACACATAAAATCAGGGCAAAATCAAGAGGTTGAAACCGGTTGAGAAGAATCCTCTCAGAATCGATCGGTTAAAGCCATGAAATCCAAGGCCATTTCGTCAGAATCCGGAGCTCCAACGACAAAACTAACAAAGGATAAAGTCAGAAGAAGACCCCGGACAGACCCACCAACAGGGTGTGGCCACTTGGCCACACCCTTGCCGCGGAAACGCGGCAAAAGCCGCGTTTCCGCGGCAATCCTGGGGAGTTACGGGGAGCGTGAACTCCCCCGACCTCCCCGGGATCTTGGTTGTTAGGGTTTCTGCCTATAAAAGGCCATATTGTGCACTGAAAAAGGAGGCGAATGCAGAGATAGGACTTTAGACTCTTTTTCCATTTCTTAGTTTAGGTTTTCTTTTATTTTTATGTAACTTGTATGTAACTTAGGGTAGAAGAAGATTCATGTAAGTAAGAGAGAGAGGCTGAAGTTGAGAGTGACACCGACGATGTACCCTCCTCCTTTCTTTCATTGTCTCAGTAAGCAATAAAGGTAACATTTGTTTATGTTTGTATCTTTACTTTCCGTTTTATTTTGCTTTCCTCTTCCTCTTCTACTTCACCTTGGTTGTATGTGTTGAGTCTACAAGTGAACTCTAAAGCAAGTACACCGATGCTACGTGAGAGCCAGCGATAGTTCATGAAGACGTTCTCCTCTTTCAAGCTCGCATCACTTCGTTCTTCTTATGCTTGACGATATAATGTGCACGGGGACCGAGTTCGAGTTTATGATCTATGCGTTGAACGCCTCCGAAGCACAAAGGTAGAACTTGCAAAAAGGTTTCCAAGTAAGTCATCACCAAACTAGGTAAGTAATTCTTAACTTTCTTTCTTTTCTTTTATCGCTATAGTATAGATCGCCAACACGATTTCTTTCACCACTTCTTCCAAATCGTTTTCTTTCTTCTCCACTTTACTTTTCGTCGTTTTCTGATTTTCCACCTTCTTCATCTTTCATATTCTTCTAACTTTAACTATACTTTCTTTTTCATTTTCATAACATAAAACAGAGAAGAACCTTCGCTTATTTTCTCAACGATTTCAATAAAAACTGTAAAGCTTCCATCGCAAACCCTCCTTGTGGATCACGACCCGCATTAGCCACTTGCTATAGCGGAAGAATTGAGCACTTGCACATTCCTTTCTTAAGTTCTATAATCTCGTATTTTTTGTGCAGGTTTAGCCTCAATCAAATTTTGGCGCCGTTGCCGGGGAGGGTAAAACGGTTTTTATTGAAATCTGAATTTTTATTGCAAATTTTTTAGAACTAAACGAATTTTCTTCTCTGTTGCAGGTTACAGGGCAAGCAAAGCAGGAAATCAATATTGCAGTGACATACAAGTGGTATTGGGCCTCTGCTATAAAAAGCAGAGACCCATTACCCTCTGAATTGCCGCGGAAACGCGGCAAAAGCCGCAGATCCGCGGCAATCCAGAGTTGACTACTAACAAGTTTTTGCAGGCTGCTTGCTTTGCAAATTATAGTTCTCTGCAATTATTTATTTCCTACATGACATCACATAAACCTGCTAATAATCAACAGTAAAAAGTTTGTTGCAAAAGTTAAAAATTGATTAGACGTTTGCATTTAGGCACGTGTCTTTTCAATTCATTTCTTTTACTGTTGAAGAGTGCTGGAAGCAAGGTACGTATGCATTGCATTTAGCATAAGACTCACTTCTTGGTTGTCTATATCGCTTTAAGTGATTCCTATTTATATAGCTTGTACACTTGCACAAAATTATTTTAAGGGCACTAACCCATAACAAGATAAGGTGGGGATTTAATCACCCTTCCTTAGCCCAAAAATCATATTCCAAGCACTCACTAACCCAAGCCTAACTAAAATTGAGTAGACGTTGGCCCTAGGGACATCTCGGACTCAATTAGGAGATTATCCTAAGGGGGAAAAATGTTGGAATCTAACTCCTGCAAAATCAGTGTCTAGGAAAGGGATTGAGGGCCGAAAGCCCGAAGGTTGTTGGTTATTTAATTAAGGAACGTCTTTGACGGAAAACCTCCCACCAACCTTGCCCTGACCTGGCTGATTAGCTTGTGGTTAAAGTCTACATTAGACCTCCCGTGGATAGTCTAACCAGTTAGGAGTCGTCTAGGTCCTAAGTCTACCTTAACTTAGGCTAGAATTTTTTTCTTTCTTTTTGTTTGTTTATTTGTTTGTTTTTCTTTGTTTGTATTTTATTGTGTGATATGGACTATAATAATAATTTTTTCAACTACAATAATAATCCATATTACACACCGACTTCATTTTCGGATATTACCAACCCGGCATATCATAACTTTGACCAACCTAGTGTGCCGGATTGGTCTTATCCGAATCAATATGACCCATACCCTCCATCTAATAACTATAATTTCCATAATGATTTCAACTCTTCACCGAGTCAGTAGGGATTCACCTCCCCCGAGCATAATTTCCAACCAACTTGTCCTCCTTCTCCACCTAGTCCACAATATTTTCAAGAGTCATACTCAGTTCCACCAGTCCAAAATAGAAAACCATCAATTTTGGAACGGAGTATGCGTGAGTCCAAACAACAATCACAAAATCTGATGGACTCACAATTTCATTATCACTTCCAAAACAACTCTTCATCTTTTCAACAAAACAATGAACCCATCAATTATGAAAAGATGCTAGAAGCCATGACTCATGCTCAAAATGCTAGAAATCGTGACATAGATATGATGGTCGAATCTCTGCGTTCCCACCGTCCTGATGTCACTTACCATTCTGTTAGAGCCAAAGAGTCATGTTGTTTTGGAAATCAAGATTTTATTTCAGAACAACCATTTGAACTTACCCAAACTCCAAATTTTGAAAAAGATATTGATAGTTTGGCTAGTTTTCCTTCCCTGAAATAGAACTTGAAAATGATTATGATCCTAAACCCCAACTTAGTAATTCAATTCCATTTCCTGATTCGATTATGACTCCGGTATCTTCACCTGATTTCGATCTTTTCCCCGAGTCAACATTGGATCCTGTACCAATCCATAATGAAATTGAATCACCCATCTGTGAGGATCATATTGAACTTGACCAATTATACACTCTTGAAGATCCTATTGACAAATTGGCAAGTTCTCAATTTTTTGATATTGAAGTCAATGAGATATGTGACCTAGATTCTCATATCTGTGATCCAGTTCAACTTTCTGAATCAATCTTGACTCCTGTTGTGTTACCAAACTTGAGTAATGTTTTAGAGTCAGTTTTGATTCCTCCACCTATCATTCATGAACTGGAATCACCCACATTAAGTCACATTCCATTATTAGAAAATACATGTGGGCTGGAGTTTCAATTTCTTGACTTGGACCCAATTTCTGAACCTATTTCGACTCCTGAACCTTTACTTGACTTAAGTCACCTTCCTGAGTCGGTATTAGTTCCTGTCTTTCCTGAGTTCAAGTCAACTGTTCTATCATTTCATACTCCATTCTGGGACGAGGTGGTTGACAAATTTGACTCCGAAATCAATTATGGAATTTGGAAATTAGATGGGGTTAAATTTTTAATAAAAATTCTTAATGAATTTATCTTTTTAATGGGTTATATTAAAGATAGTGCTGGTGGGTTCCTCCGAGACCCAAGAAAAGTTGATTGGGCCACGTTTCGTGGACCAATCAGACCACCACCGGAACCACCACCTTAAGGTAACCTTTTCCTTCCCTTTCTTCTTTTTCATGCATCTATGCATTAATTCATACATTGAGGACAATGCATGAGATAGGTGTGGGGGAGGGTCTAACATAACTTTTCTTTTTTTTTTAAAAAAAAAATAATAATAAATAAAAAAATTGACATTTTTCTTTACTTTTAAAAAAAAAAACTTTTTGAAAAATAGAAACAATATTTTGACTTATTTTTGTAAGAAATTAAGTTAATTTTAAGGAATAGGAAAATCCAAATTAGGATTTCTTATACTTGGTCAAAATAAGATTATTTGTTTGATTTATAGAGTTAGGAAGATAATTTGTCAAAGTAATTTGGTCTTGATCTTTACCTTGATGAAATATGCACACTTCATACACTTACACACTTAGGGTTCAAAAACAAAGATTCTTATGCCTTATAAAAAAAAAAGAAAAAAAAAGAAAAATAAACAAATCTAATTATTGATTAGCTAGGTGCTTTGGCCTAAGCAAGCCTTAGTATTTATGCGAAAGATAATTAGATAAGTTCGAAAAAAAAAATTGATGAATAAATCTAATTATTGATTAGCTAGGTGCTTTGGCCTAAGCAAGCCTTAGTATTTATGCGAAAGATGATTAGATCCTCTGATTAAGCTGGGTATTTGTGCCTAATAAAGCATAAGTATTCACGCCTAAAAGGGATTCATATAATAAAGTCCTTAGTTTTGTGGCCTTGTTTGCTTGAGTCCTTAAGTCCCAGGGGTGTCTTCTCACCTGGTGCCCTAAGACCGTTTGGTTTGGGAGTCATCGATTAGAGGCTCGTTACATGGGCAGATTAGAAAGCCTAATAGAACTAAGGAATAATACCACAAAAAAAAAAGTATATATATAAATAAATAAGGCATAAGAGTTAGAGTTAATGAACCCTTAGTCAAAATTTTCACAGTCACAAGGTGCATATGACTTAGGGTAAAGTAATAGACTAGATGAGAAGTACAATTTGACTCCTTACTTTGATTGATAACAATTTTTGAATAGAGACTAAGTTTAGGAATGAAAAATTCGGTTTTCCTATAACTTATAGATTGCTTAGATCTTACAATCATATTTCAAATATTTTTCTCTTTCAAAATGCTTTTCGAAAATACTAACTCTTTATTTCCCTTTCTTTATGGATTTTGTGGGTGCAATCCGCTGAAAACCCTCACGAGACAAAACTCGTCATCTAGGGGGAACCTAGAGGTTTAACGGCTTGTTGCACATGCTCAGTGCAATCGCGTGACCTGCGAAAGTGGTCTAATAATCTCTAGTATAGTTTAGTTGTTTTGCTCGAGGACGAGCAAAAGATAGGTATGGGGGTGTGATTGGTCACTATTGTTGCATATTTAATGTCACATTTCCATACTTATTTTAGAATAAAAGCCTGCATTGTCCTAATTAATTGTTTGATTTATTTGCAGGCCCAATCCTTAAGGAGATGAAGAGAAATGAGCCCAAAAGCCCACCAGAATTCTGAATTAAATCAGAGTTAATTCGCACACATAAAATCAGGGCAAAATCAAGAGGTTGAAACCGGTTGAGAAGAATCCTCTCAGAATCGATCGGTTAAAGCCATGAAATCCAAGGCCATTTCGTCAGAATCCGGAGCTCCAACGACAAAACTAACAAAGGATAAAGTCAGAAGAAGACCCCGGACAGACCCACCAACAGGGTGTGGCCACTTGGCCACACCCTTGCCGCGGAAACGCGGCAAAAGCCGCGTTTCCGCGGCAATCCTGGGGAGTTACGGGGAGCGTGAACTCCCCCGACCTCCCCGGGATCTTGGTTGTTAGGGTTTCTGCCTATAAAAGGCCATATTGTGCACTGAAAAAGGAGGCGAATGCAGAGATAGGACTTTAGACTCTTTTTCCATTTCTTAGTTTAGGTTTTCTTTTATTTTTATGTAACTTGTATGTAACTTAGGGTAGAAGAAGATTCATGTAAGTAAGAGAGAGAGGCTGAAGTTGAGAGTGACACCGACGATGTACCCTCCTCCTTTCTTTCATTGTCTCAGTAAGCAATAAAGGTAACATTTGTTTATGTTTGTATCTTTACTTTCCGTTTTATTTTGCTTTCCTCTTCCTCTTCTACTTCACCTTGGTTGTATGTGTTGAGTCTACAAGTGAACTCTAAAGCAAGTACACCGATGCTACGTGAGAGCCAGCGATAGTTCATGAAGACGTTCTCCTCTTTCAAGCTCGCATCACTTCGTTCTTCTTATGCTTGACGATATAATGTGCACGGGGACCGAGTTCGAGTTTATGATCTATGCGTTGAACGCCTCCGAAGCACAAAGGTAGAACTTGCAAAAAGGTTTCCAAGTAAGTCATCACCAAACTAGGTAAGTAATTCTTAACTTTCTTTCTTTTCTTTTATCGCTATAGTATAGATCGCCAACACGATTTCTTTCACCACTTCTTCCAAATCGTTTTCTTTCTTCTCCACTTTACTTTTCGTCGTTTTCTGATTTTCCACCTTCTTCATCTTTCATATTCTTCTAACTTTAACTATACTTTCTTTTTCATTTTCATAACATAAAACAGAGAAGAACCTTCGCTTATTTTCTCAACGATTTCAATAAAAACTGTAAAGCTTCCATCGCAAACCCTCCTTGTGGATCACGACCCGCATTAGCCACTTGCTATAGCGGAAGAATTGAGCACTTGCACATTCCTTTCTTAAGTTCTATAATCTCGTATTTTTTGTGCAGGTTTAGCCTCAATCAATATGCCAGGTGTCAGATATCAAGTGATAACATGTCAAGTATCATGTGTCAGATATCAGGTACAGGTAATGCTCAACAATGTAAACAGTATAAGTAAGCACTATGTCACAATATAAATCGAGCAACCGATCACTCAAGTTAGAATATGAAAACAATGTAAAAAGACATTTCAAACTCTTCACGATCATAATCATAACAATAAGATATTAAACTATTAATCAAATAACCAGACAGGGTGAGATTGGATTGGACAGGCAAGTAGGAGAACAGGTAAGCAGACAAATGAGTCCCGGTAAAACGGGACAAGCTGACAAGATAAACTGAATAGAACTGAATAGACAACCGACAATCCGGGTTAGACAGAGTTGGTCAGATAAGCGGTCAAGCGAGCAAACAGGGTTAGGTTGAATTGTATAGACAAGTAAGGCTGAATAGACAAGTGGGTAAGCAGAGTTGGAGTTGGTTAAAAGCAACCGGAGCTAAGAAGGGTGGGAGCATAGCTAGACCGTGTTAGCAGTATATAACGCTGACACATGCTAGAGCTATACTCCCGGCGAAGCTAACGTTCAACTTTAGGCTAAACCCACATGGTGGGGCTAATGCATGTAGCGAAGTGACGTATGAACATCAAGCTAACGCTCACGGCGAAGCCACACTCACGATGAAGCTAAAACCTACGGCAAAGCCAATACAACAATGCTGGGTCTTCGCGTATGGCACAGCCACGCTCGCGGCATAACTAGACGCACGTGATGAAGTCAGCGCATAATCACTATGCTATCGTACATGGCATAGCCACGCTCGCGACGGAGCTAGCTGATAAAGCGCAGATCGCTAAGCTCGCCTGCGCTGAGCTAGTAGAGATTCTGAAGGTAAAGTCCAAAGCTGGGGTCAAGCTAGCGAGCAGTGATAGACGCTAACGCGCACGCGACGGAGCCAACGCACATGACGTAGCGGTGTATGAACACTCTGCTAGCGCCACAACATAGCTATACTCAAGCGAGTTTTACGGTAAAATGCTGAACGCTAAGCTCGCTGACCAAACAAAGCAAAAGAGAAACCTAGAGAGTCTAAGCGCACCCCTTTCGGGGAGTGGGCAAGAGCTAATAGGGTCAGAAGGCCGAGGAGGTACCTGCAGAAGATATTAGTACCACTTAAGCATACATATAAATAGGAGAAATTATAACGGAAGAACGGTGGATCGGTTAATCTCGCGGAGGGGCGATTAGTCTCTAAAACTGCATATTTCATACAACATCTTCACATTTATTTAATAATAAATTCTTCTAATAATACCTCTCTTGCATCTTTCTAAATCCATGGTGTGAAAAATGAAGAAGAAGACCCGCCCGAAATCACCATTTTATGGGTGATTAAAGGCCTATAAGGATAGCCATTGACCTAGGAGGGTGATTCTGTCAAAATCCAGAGCCCAAAACCAGAAACCAAGACATGCAGTAGACAGGGGACAAACATGACAGCGCGCGGCAGGCGTGGCCGCGCGCGCGGCCACAGTACAGCCGCGAAAATGCGGCTATGGCCGCGTTTCTGCTGCCATATGGGTGCGGCCGCGCCCGTACTTTGGGCTAGGGGTTATCCCCCTAGTCCCCTTTTCCCTGATGCCTATAAATACCCCCTGGGGTTCTTCTTTAGGGAGATATGCAGAGGGTTAGGGTAGTTTCTTTCCATGTTGTAGTTTAGGGTAGTTTAGTTTAGGTTAGTTCTTCTTCTTCCTTTGTATTTTTCATTTCTTGTAGATCTTGTAATAGGAGAGAGAGTGGTATATGGTTGGAAAGCAAGAGTTCTTGTAATAGAAGGTGACAATCTGTGAAAGGTTCTTTCTTTACCTCTCTTTATTTTCTTCTCTCTAACTTGATTGGTAGTGAAAAGTGCATTTTTATCATTACATTTACCATCACATTTTCATATTTATTCCTATAATTCTGCACATTTACTAATATTTTATTATTTATTGTGTGCAGGTCTTGAGTAAATAAAAAATAAAGAATAAAGCCCAAAAAGAAGCCCAAAAGCCCATATTCAAGCCCAATGCAAAAGTTGCAATTATTAAATGTCAAAATTGTAATTACACAAGGGCAATAGTTGCAAATACAAAGAAGAGGGAAGGATAGACTTCTATTCAACCCTAAACACTTGCAGGATGAGGATAAAAGCCAAAGAAGAGAGTGCAAAGACAAAGAAATTCGTTTAAAAAGATATTGGGAGATTTGAGATCTAGGTAACTTGCTTTCCAAGTTATCTCGAAATCCCAAGATAAAGAGCCAGGATGCAACTTTCAGAAGACAACGCCCAGATGGACGGACCAGGGGAAGCCACGCGCCAAAGCGCGTGGCCATCTGCCACTACCAGGCCGCAGAAACGCGGCCCAAGCCGCGTTTTCGCGGCATTCATGTCGAGTCTGGCGATAAGATTTTTTGGTAGAGTCGTCCTAGGACTCTACCTCCTTCTGCATCTATAAATACCCCTGCAGATGCAACACAGAGAGCGTACAGAAAATAGAGAGCAAAAATCTAGGGTTTTAAGCTAATTTGTAGTTTAGGTTAGGTTTTTCGTTTTCTTTTGTAATTTTTTTTGTAACTGAGAGTGGAGAAAGCTTTCATGGAGGAAGGAGTCCATGCTTGTACTGAGGTGACAGCGGTGTAAGCCTACTTTTCTTCCATTGTTAATGTAATCCACTCAAAAGTTTGTCTTTGTTATGTCTATTCTTTGTATTCGTGTTTTATTCTTGTTTTATTTTTCTATACTTGTGTTATTCTCTCTGATGTCTTGCAAACCGTGAGAACTGGTCACTTCGAGACTGCTTAGCCGAAGAAGAGCCCTTGATGGCCTATGGAGATGAACAAGCCGTCGCTTGCCAGTCTTTTCTTTTCGTAGTGTAGATCGCGAAGGTGGACGATCCTATACGCCATTCTTGTACGCCTTCGAAGACAAAGTAAGTTGTAGTAAAAGGTTCAAAGGTAAGTAAGACTGAAGAGGTAGGTATGTATTTTTCTAGTTTATAATCTTCTTCCTTTCTTCTATTTCTTTAGATTAGATGACAAACTCCACTTCTTTCCAATTTATTTCTCCCACTTCATTGTAAATACCATTGTAAATAATAAAAATAAATAAAAAAGAGATAACTTGCTTAAACGCTTCCATCGCAGTTCCCTCCCTGAGGATCACGACCCGCATAGCCACTGCTACCGCGGATTAGAATTGAGCACCTTGCACATCTTGTTCTAAATCTAATATTCCATATTTTGTGTGCAGGTGAAATCTCAATCAAAATTTTGGCGTCGTTGCCGGGGAGGGACGGTAAGTTTATCTCTAAAAAAATTATTAACTAATTCTTTTATTCTTTCTGTTTGCAGGTTTGGAGAACAGGAAACAGCAGAAGTGGACATATAGTAACTCTGTGCCTCTGCCCTCGAAGGCAGAGTATCAGAGCCTACTACAGTGCTGCGGATCCGCGGCCGCGGATCCGCGGCAGTAGTAGAGAACTACTTACTGAATTTTTTGCAGGTTGCTGCAATCTGAAATTTGATTTGTCAGCTCTGTTATATTTGTTCTGTGATAAACCTGTATACTGCTAATTAATCAACAGTAAAATACTTGTTGAAAAAGATAAAAAATTGATTAGACGTTTGCATTTTAGGCACGTGTCTTTTCAATTCATTTATTTTTACTGTTGAAGAGTGCTGGAGTAAGGTACGTTCGCATTGCATGTAGAATAGGACTCATCTCTCGGTTGCTTTGAGTGAATCTTATTTACATATCTTGTACACTTGCACAAACTTATCTTAAGGGCACTAACCCATAACAAGATAAGGTGGGGATTTAATCACCCTTCCTTGGCCCAAAAATCATATTCCAAGCACTCACTAACCCAAGCCTAACTAAAAATAAGTAGACGTTGGCCCTAGGGACATCTCGGACTCAATTAGGAGATTATCCTAAGGGGGAACAGTGTTGGAATTTGACTCCTACCAAATCAGTGTCTAGGAAGGGGATTGAGGGCCGAAAGCCCGAAGATTGGTGGTTATTTAATTAAGGAACGTCTTTGACGGAAAACCTCCCACCACTCTTGCCCTGACCTGGCTGATTAATTTGTGGTCAAAGTCTACACCCTACCTCCCGTGGACAGTCTAACCAGTTAGGAGTCGTCTAGGTCATAGGTCTACTCTAACTTAGGTTAGAATTTTTTTTTCTTTTTTGTTTGTTTTCTTTTTCTTTGTTTGTGTTTGTGTGATATGGCCTATAACAACAAATTTTTCAATTTTAATGAGGATCCATATTACACACCATCCTCTTATTCGGATATTACCAACCCGGCATATCATAACTTTGACCAATCTAGTGTGCCGGAATGGTCTTATCCGAATGAATATAACCCATACCCCCCATCTTATAACCATAATTTTCATACCACTTTCGACTCTTCACAGAGTTCATGGGGTTTCGCTTCCCCCGAGTCCAATTTTCAACCAACTTGTCCTCCATATCCACCTTGTCCACAATATTCCCAAGATTCATACTCAGATCCACCCATTCAGAATAGAAAATCATCTATCCGGGAAATGATGAGTATGCAGGAGTCCAAGCAACAATCACCATCAATCTTAGACATGATGATGCGTAAGTCCACCGACTCACAACTTCATCATGATTACACTTCCTCTTTTCAAGTCCAATCACAAAATGATGCACCAATCGACTATGAAAAGATGCTTAAAACCATGACTCAGCCTAGATTAGCTCGTGATCATGAAATAGATATGATGGTTCAATCTTTACGTTCTCACCGTCCGGCCAATTTTGTTCGCTGACCACTCTCTTAAGGCCGAAGAGTCACGTTGCTTTGGACAACAAGATTCTAATTCAGTACCATCATTTGAGCTTGCCGAAACTCCAATTGATAGTTTGGCAAGTTATTCCTTTCCTGAAATAGAACTTGAGCATGATTATGATCATGATCTCCCACTTGGTGATTCAATTCTACTTCCTCATTCAATAATGATTCCGGTGTCTTCACCTGATTTTACTTTTCCCGAGACAACATTGGATCCTATACCAATTCATCATGAAATCGAATCACCCATTTTGATGATCATATTGAACTTGACCAATTTTGCAATTTTAAAAGTCCCATGGATAAATTGGCAAGTTCTCATTTTTATGATATTGAGCTCAATAAGATATGTGACCTAGATTCTCAAATTTGTGATCAAGTTCAAATTCCCGAATCATTATTGACTCCTGTTTTGTTACCCGACTTAGGTAATCTTTTAGAGTCAGTTTTGGTTCCCACACCTATCATTCCTGAACTTGAATCACCAACATTGAGTCACATTCCATTTTGGGAAACTGATTGTGGACTTGAGTTTCAGCTTATTGATTTGGACCCACTTCCTGAACCTAGCCCGACTCCTGAACCCTTACTTGATTTAAGTTTCTTTCCTGAGTCGGTATTCGTTCCCATACTTATGAAGTCCAAGTCAATCATTCCATGTTTTCACACTCCATTTTGGGATAAGGCGGTTGACACAATTGACTCTGAATATAATTATGAATTATAGAAATTTGATGGGGTAAAATTGCTAAAAAATGATCATACATACATTTTAGTGGGTTATACAAGAGAAATTTTTGGTGGGTTCCTCCGTGAAATACCCCATTATCTTGATTGGGTAGCAACGCTTGGCCCAATTAGACCACCACCAGAACCACCACCTTGAGGTAACTTCTGCCTTCCCTTCGTCTTTTTCATGCATATATGCATTCATTCATACATTGAGGACAATGCATGAGATAAGTGTGGGGGTAGGCTTTACTAACATACTAACATCGGTAGAAACTAACCAAAATTTGCTAATAAAAAATATTATAAAAAGGACAATATTTTGACTTATCTTTTGAAAGAAATCTAAGTTAGTCTTAAGAATTAGGAAAATCATGATTAGGATTTCTAAAAACTTGGTCAAAATAAATAAATTGTTGAATTTTTAGGTATAGGAGGAGAAATTGAATAAGTAGTTAGTCTTAATTTTTACCTTAATGAAACATGCATACCTAATGCATATCTAGGATTCTAAGACAAAGACCCTTGTGCCTCATAAAAATTTTTATTAAAAAAAAAATTCACCAATTAAGCTAGATACATGTGCCTCATGAAGCATAAGTATTCACGCCTAAAGGTGAGTTCTAAATAAAATAAAGTCCTTAGTTTTGTGGCCTAGTTCACTCGAATTTGAGTCCGCGGGGTGTTTTCTCACCTGGTTCCCTAAAGCCGACCGGTTTGGGAGCCACCGACTTTAAGTTCGCTACATGGGTGGATTAGAAAGCCTAAGAAAACTGAGAAATATTATGTATGTATTAACACATCTAATAGTCAATTAGTTAGGTATGAGGGCCTCAAGAAGCCTTGATACTTACACGAAAGAAAATTATATGAGTTATACATATTAAAATAAAAAAATAAAAAAAAGAAAAAAATATATATATATATAATAATAAAGAGGCATGAGAGTCCTAGTTAAGGAATTCTTAGTAAAAATCCATAAGAATGCATATGATTTTTGGTAACGAAAAAGACTATACACAAATCCAATTTTGATCCTTACTTAAAATGGATAACAATTTACTCTATAAAGACTAAGTTTAAGAATGAATAAAAATGAGGATCCTAAAAACTTATAGATTACTTAGTCTTTTCAAAAGTATTTCAAATATTTCCTTTTTATGGATTTTGTGGGTGTAATCCGCTGAAAACCCTCACGAGACAACACTCGTCCTCTAGGGTAACCTAAGGGTTTAACGGCTTGTTGCACATGCTAAGTGCAACCGTGATTCCTACGAAAGTGAGTTAGGATAGATTAATTTTTCTTTTCTTTTTGATTTTTACTCGATGACGAGCAAAAAGATAAGTGTGGGGGTGTGATTGGTAGTGAAAAGTGCATTTTTATCATTACATTTACCATCACATTTTCATATTTATTCCTATAATTCTGTACATTTACTAATATTTTATTATTTATTGTGTGCAGGCCTTGAGTAAATAAAAAATAAAGAATAAAGCCCAAAAAGAAGCCCAAAAGCCCATATTCAAGCCCAATGCAAAAGTTACAATTATTAAATGTCAAAATTGCAATTACACAAGGGCAATAGTTGCAAATACAAAGAAGAGGGAAGGATAGACTTCTATTCAACCCTAAACACTTGCAGGATGAGGATAAAAGCCAAAGAAGAGAGTGCAAAAATAAGGAAATTCGTTTAAAAAGATATTGGGAGATTTGAGATCTAGGTAACTTGCTTCCCAAGTTATCTCGAAATCCCAAGATAAAGAGTCAGGATGCAACTTCCAGAAGACAACGCCCAGATGGACGGACCAGCGGAAGCCACGCGCCAAAGCGCGTGGCCATCTGCCACTACCAGGCCGCGGAAACGCGGCCCAAGCCGCGTTTCCGCGGCATTCATGTCGAGTCTGGCGATAAGATTTTTTGGTAGAGTCGTCCTGGGACTCTACCTCCTTCTGCACCTATAAATACCCCTGCAGATGCAATACAGAGAGCGTACAGAAAATAGAGAGCAAAAATCTAGGGTTTTAGGCTAATTTGTAGTTTAGGTTAGGTTTTTCGTTTTCTTTTGTAATTTTTTTTGTAACTGAGAGTAGAGAAAGCTTTCATGGAGGAAGGAGTCCATGCTTGTACTGAGGTGACAATGGTGTAAGCCTACTTTTCTTCCATTGTTAATGAAATCCACTCAAAGGTTTGTCTTTGTTATGTCTATTCTTTGTATTCGTGTTTTATTCTTGTTTTATTTTTCTATACTTGTGTTATTCTCTCTGATGTCTTGCAAACCGTGAGAACTGGTCGCTTCGAGACTGCTTAGCCGAAGAAGAGCCCTTGAGGCCTATGGAGATGAACAAGCCGTCGCTTGCCAGTCTTTTCTTTTCGTAGTGTAGATCGCGAAGGTGGACGATCCTATACGCCATTCTTGTACGCCTTCGAAGACAAAGTAAGTTGTAGCAAAAGGTTCAAAGGTAAGTAAGACTGAAGAGGTAGGTATGTATTTTTCTAGTTTATAATCTTCTTCCTTTCTTCTATTTCTTTAGATTAGATGACAAACTCCACTTCTTTCCAATTTATTTCTCCCACTTCATTGTAAATACCATTGTAAATAATAAAAATAAATAAAAAAGAGATAACTTGCTTAAACGCTTCCATCGCAGTCCCTCCCTGAGGATCATGACCCGCATAGCCACTGCTACCGCGGATTAGAATTGAGCACCTTGCACATCTTGTTCTAAATCTAATATTCCATATTTTGTGTGCAGGTGAAATCTCAATCATAACTCCTTTTACATTTTTAGCTAATTTTCTCTCATGGCAACTAACTACTAACCACTACCTTGCTAACTTATTATTTGATAATCCACATGAATCTAATAGTCTCTACTTGGCCTTGCTCTTGCAAGAGTCATTGATGGCTCATGATGATGGATCTAACACTCTAACATCCTAACAATCTAACAAGCTAACATTACTTTACTCCATGCTTACTCTTATTTTATTTTGATGGTTTAAGTGTAGCTTGCACTTGTTGTTGAGTTTGAATGTGATGAGTTGACATATGGGTCATACTTTGAAATGCTCTTGAACCAAGGACTAGTAATGGCCAATGATACATGTGAGGCAACTATCATTAAGAGGTTAGCATGGTTAGTGGAGCCATTAGTAGTTAGTAGCCATGGATTTTCTTTCTTTTTCACTTTGTTTTATAAATATTCCAAAAACCATAAACATTTTATCTTCTATGTTCCCACTTCTTCGTGTTTCACCGTATTTCTCTTTTCATTATTTATTTTCTTTTCTTTTCATTCTTTCAAACATTGAAGAACTATTAATACACACGTGAATCAACCGGTAAAGCTTCTATAGCTTCCCGTCCCTGTAGATTCGACCCGTTTAGCCTCTATGCTATAACGGAAGTTCGAGGAAGCCAAAACACACACACTTTAAATCTTGATTTCAAAACATACACTTTTCGTGCGTGATTTTTCCCCGATCATGGGGCTACCACGAAACCCGTAAGTGTAGGCCGAAATCTATTGGATAGTCTAGCCTGAGGGCTGAGTAGGCGAAACAACTCCGCCAAAGCTACCACTAAACCCATAAGGATATAGGGGGACCTATTGGGTAGCCCGGGAAGCAGTCTCCCAGGACAGAGCACCTCGAGGGGATCGTTTGTCCCGAGGGTCTTCTTCTGCAACCTGCACCACTGTTATTCCGACAAATACAATATAGTCTACACTAGTACAACTATTCACCACAGATATAAAATATCACCCACAATTTTACATCACCAGCAGGTATACATATGCCCATACATTATAAATATACGATCGCCCAGACACAATATAGGTACCCGCCCAGAACAAAACAAGTACTCGGCTAGAAAACTCGAAATATGATGTAAAATCCCAGAACTCCAATTTCCACCGTGAATACTCAATCAAATACCATATATAATAAAATATAATATATATTAATATATATATATATATATATATATTTAGAGAGAGAATAAGAGAGGAGAGAGAAAGGGCGTGAGAGTGGGAGAGGCCCAGAACCAGAATGGTGGGAGAGAGTAAAAGACTGTAAAGAAAGAGAGAGATAGACAGTAGAGATCAGAAATAAGAAAGAAGGGAGGGGGCTGCTGCCCCCCAGTCTCAGCCCACGGCTAGGCCCGACGGCGCCGGCCACCCCAAGAAGGAGAGAGAGGAGAAGAGTGAGAGAGGGTAAAGAGAGAAAAGGAGAGAGAGAAGAAGGAAAGTAGAGATAGAGAGAAAGAGAGAGGGGACTGGCCGACGAAGCGGCCAGCTAGGTGGTCGGCGGCGGCACAGCCGCCGTGGCCAAGTCCAGAGGAGAAGGGGGAAAGGAAAGGAAAAAAGGAAAAAAGAAAGAAGAAGAAAAGAAAGAATAAAAGGAAAAGAAAAAGGAAAGAGAAGAAGGAGGGGTTCGCTAGAGTAGGGGCACCGGCGAGGGGCTCGCGGCATTGGGCTGGCATCGCCAGGAAGAAGAAAGGGGGAGAGGGGGAAAGAAAAGAAGTAAAAAGAAAAAGAAAAAAAAGAAAAAGGAGAGAGAGTGATTGAGATAGAGAGTGGAGGGAAATTAATGGGCGAGGGGTGATGGTGATGGGGCAAGAGGGTAGCTGGCCCACGTGGCTGGCCTGGGGAGTCAACGGGAGAGAGAGAAAGAAAGAAAGAAAAGAAAGGAAAATGCAAATATAATAATATTATTATAATAAGGTAAATTTTGAAGTAATCCAGAATTGTCCCCAAAATTCTCAAAAATAGCAAATATTATTTTAAGGTGTATGATAAAATTGGATTTAAGAAATTCAATCTGATTTTTAAATTAAAATTTTTGGAATCAACTGGCGATATCGGTCGACACCAAATCTGGTCGAATTTCGTAAAATTCAAAAAAAATCCCCAAAATGTGTTTAGATGGAAAATGAGATTTAAAGAAGTAATATGGAAGCCATTTTTAAAAATTTAACTCCACTCGAAAACTAAAAATCTGAGAATCGGTTAACGATACCGATCGACACCGGTGTTGAAGATTTTGCAGAATAATTCTGAAAATTTTCAAAATTATAAAAAATCTAAAATATTAGAAAATGATGTTTGAAACTAAAACTGATTAAATTTGATTACCTAAAAGATCAAATCGAGCAATACATTAGGATCAAGTCCCTAGTTCAGACTAGAGTTGACTCCGAGT
Organism: Agave tequilana; assembly: GCA_038442645.1. NCBI lineage: Eukaryota > Viridiplantae > Streptophyta > Magnoliopsida > Asparagales > Asparagaceae > Agave > Agave tequilana. The sequence continues at coordinate 119,520 of JAVJIF010010815.1, forward strand.
TCACGAATCCGGATCCAATACAAAACAATCGCACAAATAATCATAAAACAAAAATAAATATAAAAACTAAATCGAAAAATACGATCAAAAAACCAAAATACGTAGTTAAGTGCGTATTCTGGGAACAGGGTGTTACAATTACCTAAAAACTTTATAGGGCTAATAAAAGATGTCAAGAGTTATAATAATGTGGTCATAAAGAATTAAAACCTCTGACTATCACCACTTGAAATAAAAGGCTGATAAGCCATTGCCTGATCCTGAAAAATATAAAGTCATTTTGACTAAATGGTCTTTATTATAGGAGTGTGGTTCTAGATTCATTTAGGGAGATGGGGTTAAGCCCATATTAGAGTTTACCGATAGCAAAAATTCGATCTACTTGATTGGAAACTGACTTCATGAAAGAGGTTCAATGTGGTAGAAACATGTTAGAGTGGTGATACTCGTGTGGAGTATTAATCCGGATATATTTATATCCTATATGTAGCATTGTAGCTACTACCTCTTCTCTATGGTGATGATGCTCTTATGATACAAGTAGGTAAGGTTGAGTTTAAATCTTAATAAGTCCAACCCTATAGTATGGAGGGTATAACATCCAACTGTAGTACTCTTGGAGGACTTACCTACGTTAGAGGAACCGTGATGACCGCGGTTGGGGGGTAAGACTGACCCCTAAAAACTGTCATGAGGCGGTTATTGTGAGCATGACTTTTAACACTCAATCTGCTCGCTCAATAGATTGAGACTTACTATATGTGTATTCTATCAATATCTGATTTAAGAGGCTAGTTTCAGGTGTAATCCACTATCTCTCTTTGATGGTGATGAATTCACTAAGAAAATTTCAGGCGTAGTCCACCTGTCCCGAATTCACATTATGATATTACTCGATTTTATTCGTGTTTTGACGATTTGTTTTGTTATATATTATCATTTTGTTTTATCTTCCCTGAAACTCAAGCCTTTAGGGGGACTGTTGGAATTTTGAGTTCAAAATTTAATAAAAAGCTTTTATTTTAGTTTTATTCATTTTTACGAAGTCAAATGAGAATAAGTCTCATGAGATCCGTTCGAGTGAGAAAATTTTTCAACCACCTGATTGTGTGATGGTGAATCTCTCTTGCGTTACAACCACTGAGGGTCTGAAGTCTATAAATAGACCTCTCACTCTAACAGTGAGAGAAATAGTATACCTCTCTCAACTTTTCCTTTCTCCCTCTCATATTTCACTTTAGACCTACTCTTCGTGAGAAGGGCTTTAGCTTAAATTAAAATTTTCTTCTCTTTTTTAAATTTTTTGGGTAACAATTCTTCTTCTGAGCAGAGACTTGCTCTCCTGTCTAACGATAAGTGGTGGTGAATCCGGGAGATCTTTTGCCTCTAGGAGTCAAAATTGATTCAACGTCTGAATGGTTGGAGCGGGCTTTTGATCTTTTAGGGCAGCGACATCATGACTCGATTCCACATGCCAGATTTTTGTTTTCCTTTGCTTTATTTTATTTCTAGTTATGATAGTTATTGCATGCTAGAATAAATAATTGTTGTTTTGTCTTAATTTTATTTCATGAGAAAATTACATGTTTAGGAAATAATACAAATCTATCCAACATGTACATGTTTAATACAGTTCGAACATTTTATAAAACGAAAAAAATATCGGCAAAAAAAGAACATGAACCTAATAAGTTTTTGTACGTATATGTCCGAGTATTATTCAAAAATCAATTCAAAGTAGAGAATTAAAAATTCGGTTTGATATACCAAAGAAATTGAGTAAGATTCAGTAATATTATAATTAAACTTTTAGATAATATAAGTAAAACCAGACCAAGATTCATTAGAAATAGAAATTCATAAATAAAATAGTGGGTTTAAATTTTCGCTATAACTGGAAGCGACTTAGAGTTTATTTAAAAGTAAATCTTGTTCCAGTCACAAGAGAATCGATCTCTCTGTTTCTTTTAACTATGAGCATCATACGACAAAGTATTATTCATGCGAGTTTTATTCGTGTGTATAAATAACATTGAGTATAATATGAGTAATATAACAAATCAATAAAAATAGATGTGTACGGATATAGGATATAGAATTCGTTAATTTTGTAAGATACACAAATAATATGTGAATTATACACGTATTGACTAATAGAGGCCTGGGCTGTGTAAATTTTGCATGATCCGAACTCATAGTGGGCCTTCAGAACCATGATTATTATTTCCTGAAAGGGGACTGATAAGGAGATGTTGTAGCCCAACTATTTTAAAAGATTTTTGGACATAAAAAATCCATTCCAAAATCTTTTCAAGACCTAGGGCTGGTAGATTCTAATGATCTTTGTGAGCCCCACCTATATCTTATTTGATTCCAGCAGGGCTGGCTACCTGGCGTCCAACTGTCAACACCACTGCCAACTCAGTTTTGTCGAAAACCATTCTTGGTTTGAGCCTGGACCACCTCTCCCGCGTGTTGAGCTTTAATAATTTCAACTATTAATAGAATATTTTGATTGAGACACAGCGCAATGATAAAGTGAGATATTAGGTTACAAGAGACTCTAAGATTGGAGTCCAGTTTATGTTCAAATGATGGGAAGAAAACTACTAAAGATTATGATTGTGCATCAAGTAGACTCATCAAATTTGACTAATGTTAATAGGTACAATGCCCTGGGGGCTGGGCCAGTACTCGGACCAGTATTAGTAGTGTTATCGCTGGTGAATGGAAGAGAGACCATGGGCTGTCAAGCCTTCTACAGTATCTCGTCACTATTGATGCCTATGTCATGATGATTGCCTGAGATTCTGCCAAGGTCACCATTGCTTCTGTTGCTGCCACAGTTCTCAAATCGCAAGGCTTCGCTTCTCTCTGGCTCTTCTATTGCCGTCCCCTTCAACCTTACCCTTCTAGTTCCAGTTACTGCCATTGACTTGGTCTTAAACTGTTTCTTGCACTTAATTAGCGTAATAAACGAGCTTATCTATAGTCCCATAGTGTACTGACCAGGGTTCGATCCTGTTGATGCGCAATATGTTTGTTTCTACCTCCTTTTTTACCTTTCAACATTTTTTTTATTGGTTCTCCTTGACTTGTATTATAACGTTTATTATGCTTTGACAAAGTCAGCTGCATAACCTACATGTTTTATTTTTATTTACATAGCCTGAAATGATGCACTTGTTTTCAAAGATTGTCCGGTTCTTGTGCAAGCGTGTACAAATGCTGCTTGACACAGTCCAGTTCGGTCACGATATTTTGGCCTGCAGTGCAGAAAGCTCCTTTCCATGAACAGATTCTTCAGCGTGCTCTTAGGCTCTCAGCGTGGAGTTATCAAGGGATCCCTGGAATGTAAATCACCGCAAGAATCGATTACAAACGACTGAATTAGAGTTTTAGTGTTGGAAACAGTTAGATTTCAGCAAACAAATGTATCACACTGATCAGTTAAGAGTATTACAATATGGCCGAGTTCAAGCAGTAAGTTGACTTCGGCTTAAAAGAGCATCAGGAGATTTTACCCACATTACGCGCTCGATTACCGACCAGGCCTGGCATATAATTGTTGTAATGCTTTTGAAAGATCCCTCGAAGTTTGATATGGTTCAATTTAAAGGGTAGCAGTAACAATTAGATGAATAAACCTCCGGCTTTTGCTGTTTCCAATCACATAACTGATTTCCTTCCCTTTTTTTTTGTTTTTTTGATAGTCAGAAGAAAACAGAAAACAAAACAAAAACAACAAAAATCAAAAGTTACATAACATCCAGGCAATCCTCTCTGAGAGAGGATCAATTTCTCTCAGAACTTTCTTATCATGCTAAGTCAGGTCCATGTTCAAGTCATCCAGCTCAGTAAGAGCGATAAGCAGGGAGAATTTTGCCGCGGGCAAGCTCTCAAACTCTTCTTCTTATTCCTTCCAATTTGGAGATTGATTTCCTTGTAGCAGTGCCGATGTACGGGCAAACCCGTTTTGGAACTAGGCAGACAGGGCCCAGTTGGGCCTAAAAGCCCACGGCCGGCGTGCACCACCATACTCGCAACAGGGTGCCGTGGCTATCCAGAAAAAGGCACAAAAAAAAACAAACTCAGATTCAATCATATAGAAAGGCAACCAAAATCCATTTGTTGCCTGTAAGTGCGAGTTAGTGGTAAGAAATAACTGATTTTTCTTAGTTTATCCCAAAATATATCTTTTTAATGTCAGATTGGTGATGTTTATCCTGTCAATATCCTGTTTCATTCTAGTTTTTTAAAATATAATTTTTTACTCCTAAATGGTACCAACTTTCTATCTCTAAATAGCATCAACTTTTACTTCTAATTGCATGATAAAGCATCATGGAGGCTGTAAATTGTAAAAGTTAGGCGGTTGGGTTGTGATAATTAATTATGTTCAAATGACATACCCTAGTAGTCCATCTCAAAAGAGATTGGTCTGAACCCACTAAGGTTGGTGAAAGAAACAAAGCACATGCATGGTAGAGCACTTGGTACCGAGTGTTAGATCTAATAATTATTGAAATAAGATCTCATACATGCATAGCCTTTTTATCATGATAAAAGGGAAGGAGGATTTTAGAGATACCTGATTCCATCACGAAAAAGATAACGAAGGTTGCACGATCTCGAGGATGCCGGAGTTGAGAGAGAGGATTCTTCTCTCTAGCATTCAAGCTCTCTTCTTTATCCTTAGAGGAGATGAGAGATCTCCAAGAGAGATTAGATCATTGTGGTGGAGAGGGAACCCTACTCATGATATATATAGCATTAAGGAATCCTAATTCAACTCATCATAGATCTATGCCCTTGATTGATAACACGAGTTCCACACATGTAGATGAGTCCCACATTTTAATTTAAATATACTGATGACTAAGTGTAATTGAAACGTGTCTAGACCCAAACCATTTAGGCTTGATACAATTCTTTATTGGGTCAAACAATATAGGTTAAAGTGGGTGGGTGCAAATATTCAATTGACTTGATTAGGCCCAAATTAAATTAGACTTTAAAAGCATAATAAGTCTAACAATCTCCCACTTGGGCCAAGCAAGTCGTACTGAATAGATATTATGCATAACTTTATGACGTCAAAACTTTAAACCCTAACAAACTACGTTTCAGAACAATATGGTCCATTAAGTGCCCTGCCATCGAACATGGCGGTCGCTACCTTCTATATAATCGAGTTAAGATCTTCCACATCACAAGTTTCGACATAGATCAAATGTAGACGTGTGGCATGAAAATGTCTTTTGATCAAATAAGGTACAATTTCAACTGGTTTTCACTTTATGACTCAAACGAGTCTAACTTTATGACTCCAACGAGTCTAATTGTATAACTCCAACGAGTCTAACTGCTAATTCAACAAACTCAAATGCACAAAAATAGATTTTAGAAGAAACAGTTATACTTTATTATCGGAATCAACAAATATACATAAAGTGCATTTAGAAATAATATATGTTACATGAAATTATCCACTCCAACTAAACCAAGATATCATCATGACTAGCCACCCCATATGAGCAATATGCTCTCAGAAGACTTTACGTGGTAGTCCTTTAATGAGTGGATCTGTAATATTAAGGATAGTATTAACACTATCAACAGACATAATGTGATTTCAAACTTTATCATTGATCACAAGAAACTTGATGCCGATATGTTTCGATTTTGCTGAACTCTTGCCACTATTGCAATAAAACTCTATAGCTTTTATTGTCACAGTATAGCTGTAATAGCCTCTCGACTAAATCCACCATCTTCCTGTAATCAAAAAAATGTAACCTGAAGTGGACTTTTAATTTTCGATACATCCAGCATAACCTGAATCTGTGTATCTGATCAGTTACAACTGATCAGATTTCATGTAGTCTTCTGTAAATATCATATTACCTTCTTGGCAGTCTTCCAGTGATTAATCTCAGGATTGATCAAGTATCTGCTAAGTTTCTCAATGGTATATGCTATATCTGAATGGGTATAAATTTCAGCATACATCAGAGTTCCAACCGCTGATACACATGTAATGTCTTTCATTTGCTCTTTCTGTAGGTCGTTCTGCGACATTGGAGTAGACACAACTTATCTACCCTAGAGCAATTCTTCATGCCAAATCTATCTAGCACCTTATCAATATAGGCCTTTTATGATAAACCTAATATATCACGTGTCCTATCATGTTGAATCTGGATGCCTATCACAAAGCGTCTCCAAGATCTTTCATCTCAAAATTCTTTGAGAGAAAACTCTTGATCTCAAGTAAAAGATTTATATCGTTACTTGCTAATGGAATGTCATCCACATATATCACAAGAAATATAAATCTACTCCCTTTAAACTATGGTAAATACATTGATCAACTATATTTTTCTTAAAATCAAAACTGAATATTACTTGATCAAATTTTAAATACCATTGACGGGATGCTTGCTTTAAACCATAAATGAATTTCTTTAATCTTCAAACCAGATGTTGTAAACCTTTAACTTCAAAAAATATCTTGTTGCACCATATAAATTTCTTCCTCAATGTCACCATTAAAAAAGACTGTCTTAACATTCATTTGATGTAACTCCAGGTCAAAGAGAGCCACTAGTGCCTTGATAATCTTAAAAAAAAATTTCATAAGAATTGGGGAGAAAGTCTCCTTATAGTCAATGTCCTCTCTTTGAGTGAATCCCTTTGCGACAAGACGTGCCTTATATCTTTCGACATTGTCTTTCGAATCCCGCTTGATTTTGAACACCCATTTATAACCAATCAGTTTCTTTCCTTTAGGCAACTCTACTAAATCCTAAACTGTTGGCTTAAAGGTTACAATCGCCGGTTTCGTATTTTGATGATAACAAAATATATGTAGTTATTTAGTACTAATCAAGTTCAAGTGTTTTAAGTGTGTTTCAAGGTTCAAAAAGATCTAATAGGTTTTTTCCTTTAAAAGAAGGTGTTGATGGCCCAAGGGTATTCAAGAACGGGATTGAAGCTCAAAGCACTCAACGTCGCTATCAAAGAAGCTCACTTGAATATTCTTGTAGTCGCTTAGAACCTTATAACAACTTAGTTTGTTAAAGAGTAGAATATAGATTTGATGCTCAAAGATATACACATACAAAAATGTATGTTTTTGAAAGTACAATTTATTTTGTGTTGGTATTTTGACTTGTTTGGTCTTGATATATGTTCCACATTTTCTTAAAAATTATATCTTAGTTTAGAACTTGTATCTCTTTGCCTATACATTATTTTTCCCTTCAAAACTCATACAAAATTATTTACAAAATTTTCTTAGTTTCATAACAGACCTTGGTATTTGTTTTGGCCTAGTTTGGTCGACCGGGCGGTTGATCGTGCCTATTACAGGCCAGGACGATCATTCACATAGTCAATCACCAGTAGAGGGGTGTGCATGTTGGTGCACATTCATGATTGACCGACCGGTCGACCGCTTACCCCTGCGGTCGACCGATGTGTCGACCGACTGTCATCACTTTGGTCTCGGTTAAAAACGGTCAACCGAGCGGTCAATCGAAAGCCAACAGTTGGATTTTTTTTTAAAATTAGGCCGGTCGACTGACTGGTTGACCAATAGACTGCCAGAATGGCAGTAACGGCCAGATTTCAAAATTTGTCTTTTAAACATGTTTTTAAAATGTGGGGTTTTGAATTCTGAGGGTCAAATTTTTTCCTTTATGATCTGGTAAACTATTCTAAATGTGTTTTTTCTATAGCTATATAAAGGGTTCATTGGGATTGAATTAACATAACAATAAATTCTCTTAAAAATCAAGTTTTACTTTCAAAGTGAAAAAGTTTTCAAAGTTTTCTTTTGTGCTTTTAATTCCAAAGTTTTTCATTGAGTTTTCTGCTCTTATATTCTCTTTCTATTTTAAATTTACTCTCACATATATTCTTGAGTTTCAAATCTACTTTTTACTCTATAGAGATTTGTAAGTGAGTTGTAAGAGAGTGTTTGTGATCTCTTGATCACCAAGAACTTGTAATCTCAATTGGCTTTGTGCTACCTTTGGTGTAAAGGATTGAGTTAGGGAGTTGTGTACTACGAGGTGTTGTAATTCCTTATTGTAAGGTCCCTTTTTGGAAGATCTGTTAGTAGATAGTGAAATCCATCACAGTAGTGAAGGCAGGGACGTAGAGTAGTGGCTCGGACCTCGAAATAAATCTTTCTTGTTTATGATTGCCTTATTGTCTCTATTACATTTACTTTGTTTTTATTCATATCATTACTCAACTCAACAAGAAACCAATTGAGCATCTCAACTCTTATCTAGAGGAATCACGAGGAGAAGCTCAGAGCCCTTCAAGGGGAATCCGGCTTCATTTCTTATTTTGAGTGGTCGGTTTGCATCATACATTGTTTAGAATTTGCATTTGATTAGCTTTACCCTTATTCACCCGCCTCTAGGTATATTTTCACAAACATTATTGTCTTTCACAGATTTTAACTTATCATTCATGACATTTGACCATTTAATGGAGTAAATACTGAGTTTGGCCTCATTCAAGGATGTGGGGTCATCCTCTAACTCTATGTTAAACTCATGCTCTTAAAGATAAACTATATAATCATTTGCAATGGCTGATCTCCTCTCCATAGTTTATCTCTTAGGCACTTGTGGTTAAGGATTTTCAGGTTCTTCCTCATCAGAAGGATCTACTTCAGGATGAACTATATCTGTACCTTGTAAGGATACAACTGTATTTTTATGCTGGAGTAGAATAACTACTTCATTATTTGGAATAGTTGTCATGGGTATAACAATTTATTCTTCCTCAAATGTGAAATCCTTGTGTAGGTGACTCCCACTATTCTTAATTTCCTCAATAAATTTAGCATTATCCGTCTTTATGTTCTTAGTGGAGGGACAGTAAAACCTAAAGCTTATATATCTCTCATAATACCCTACAAATAAACTGCTAACTGTCCTTAAGTCCATCTTCTTCTCATATGGTATATATGGCCGAGCTTCCGCTGGACAAACCCAAACCTGTAGATGCCTAATCCTAAGAGATTTCCCAGTTCATAACTCATATGAGGTTTTAGTTACTATTTTGTTAGGTACTCTATTAAGGAGGTGACAGCTATTTTTAAGGCTTCACTCTATAATGACTTTGGTAGATTATTGTGAGCTATCATACTCCCAACCATTTCCTTTAATGTGCGCTTTCATCTCTCAGCAACACTATTTTGACAAGGTGTTTTTGGCATAGTGTACTGGGTTATAATACCACACTCTTTCAAAAATTGGCAAATAGTTCTGGACATCTATTTGATCCGTCGTATCTGTCGTAGTACTTACTACCACGATCAGATCTAACGGCTTTAATTTTTTATTTAGTTGGTTTTCAACTCAGTTTTATAGATTTTAAACATGTCCAGTGATTGAAATTTCTCATGTAACAAGTATAGGTACTCATAATGAGAGTAATCGTCTATAAAAGTGATGAAATATTCGTGACCATTCCAAGAAGCTGTAGGGAATGGACCACATATGTCTATATACACCAAATCCAAGACACCAGAACTCCGTCTAACATCAAACTTTCTAATATATCTTTAATTAATATTCGCTTAGTGTCTAGGCTATTCACATATAAAGATTCAGGATATGAAGTATAAAGTTTCAATTTATATAGCCATCAATCAGAATTCTAGTACCAACAACTTTAGATTTGAAAAATAGACTAAGTATTTCATTTTCAAGAGTGACAGTAAAAACAAATCTGTCTAACAATGAAATAGAAATATAATTCCGCCTAAAAGATGGTACATGTAAAGTCATTTCAAATATAAAACAAAAAATCAGAATCTAATCTAAGCCTACAAACTCAAACAACTTCAACTGTAACATTATTTTCATCACCCATGTATATGTATCGCTCAACTGGGCGAAGCCTCCTTTGGGTTTGGAAGTTCCGCATTGAATCACTTATGTGAATTATCTGTCCACCTTGTATGAAGTAACACTAAAACTAAATTAATATCAGAACAAATATAAATATGAGATATACCTGCTAAATAGTCATTTCTGGTACTTTATGCAATCCTGCTTGAGGTGACTTATTTTCTTACAGAAGAAGCATGTAATGACCTTAGGCTTTTTATCCTGTACTTTTTCCACTTAGGATCGACAACTGTAGTAGTGTTTATGTTTCTCTTTTGTTACACTTTTCCTTTTCTTATTAGAAGTGTTATCCTGAATGCTAAGTGAGCACTTTCAGTCTTTTCTTATTTTAATCTCTCCTTTTCGGACACAGTGACTGATGAACTCAATGAGACTTCACTTTTCTATTTGATCATTATGAATAATATTGAAAAGGGTTATACTTTATAAGAAAAGAGATTAAAATGAAGTGCGCTATAATCTCTATAAAAAGTTACAATTTCAGTACCTTTAGTTTAGTAACAAGATTGAACATTTCCATAATGTACTCCCTTATATTTTTTTTTGTTGTAATACATATTTATCAGCTTACTAAGATACATGTTGGCCTCAATTTTATCCGATGTAATAAATCGGTGGCTAATTCAGGTGAAAAACTCTTAGTACTGACTTTATCAGACATAAAACCCCTAATAGTATGAGAATAGTGTGTTTTATGACCATTAGACATATCATGTAAGACCTCTCTCACTTATCATAATTGGACTTTTCTTTACAAAATTTTTGTTGGTGATAGTAGAGGTCCATCAGTCCTTAAGATGTAGTCTAGGTCCATGAATCCAAGAACGATCTTTTATGTGGTCTTACCACTTCTTAAAATTTGTACCATTCAATTTAGACTACATAAGCGTACAATTTCTCATCAATTTAACATAAACATTGCATTTAATAAAATTCTACTATAATAGCTATAAAAAAATGAATTTCAGAAAATGCAATTAGTTTAGCCGATAGAGCTGCCGACCAAACTTTCAGAACAAGTTGTGTCTCTTTATGCCAAAACTGTACTGGCCTGATATAGATACCCTAAGGTGTAGATCCTATGTAAGAGAACAACCTTCTTTTGAGCCGATTGTCCCTTTATAGGATTGGTCTCAAAGTTTAAGTAATTTATGTCGATCATATAATATATGTAATGACCCAGCGATAATGACAACCTTCTTTTGTGCCGATTACTACACGCATGGGCCACACAAATCTAAGCATCTGGATTTTTGTTCCATCGTCGGACATGTTGATAAGGGTAATACAATATGAGACTATAGTGTGACAACCTTCCTTTAGGCCAATTATCACACATCAAGGTTCTTCCACTTGCATACCTACATCAAGTATCTAATGCCGTATATAATTCGGCCAAAAATATTCTTCCTTTGGGCTGGCTATTGTCCGTATGAACTACATACACAATTAAACAAGCTCTTTTATAAATTCTTTAATTTGAAGATGTATATATCTTTATCTGTGTGTTATCAACTGTAATAAACATCAATATTCATTATGCTAGAACAATATAAGCCATATAATATTGATGAGGCGGAAGCATGTAAGGATACATGTAACCATGATAAGCATAACACTTCAATGCCTTTTTTTATGTCAACTAACTACTGTTTTGTCATGTCTAATGTATGTAATACTATAGTGCTCGTCAGTAGCTTTGAAACGGCTATTTACATACCCAAAACAGAGGTCAGATGAGCTCGTAATGACTAATTGAAATTTCTATTTGCAAAACAGGTCTGCAGTGTGCTTAACTTATGAGTTTTCTTCTTAATGGGTCAGGTTTAATAAATTGAATATAACCCGTTAGCTTAATGTGAGATTGATTGAGATTAGATCTCTTTATTTGATTAGAATTCTACCTCAAAATATCCTTAATAGAGTAGAATTCTATCTCAATCTTAAAACCCAAATCAATCTCAGCAATCCTAATGAAAATTTAATATGAGATTAATTAGAAATAGGTTTCTTTATTAGAGCAAAATTTTATCACTAAATTTGCTAATCTTAATTAATCTCATAATCTTACTTAATTAAGAAAACTCAAAAGATAATTAACCTCCTTTTCTTTTTCTTTTCCTTTTTTTTGCCGTTGCCTTGGCTATGAACATGCACCATGCATGAAAATCAAGGCCAGCATGCAAATAAAAGCTTGCGTGCAAAAAATCAAGCTTTCATGTCAAAAATTCAAGGCCATGCATACGGTGCTGCATGCATGCAAGCCGCATGCATGTATTTTTTTTTTTTTTTTTTTCCCCTGCACAACCGCATGCAGGCATGACCTGCATGCGCATGCTCTCTGCAGATTACGTGTACCCTCTTTTCTTACAGAAATATTTTTGAAATAATAACACACAAAACAAATTCTAAAAAATATATATATACATGACAAATTCAACAAAAACATTCCTTTTAAACTTTAATTCAATATACGAGACACAAAATATTTATTATATCAAGGGAAGAAATATTCATGATATTTATAGATCGAGATCAAAAAATTTAACTTTATATCCCGATGAAACGATAAAGAGGAGGCTCTGATACCAATTGTTAGATCTAATAATTATTCAAATAAGATCTCATACATGCATAGTCTTTTTATCACGATCAAAGGGAAGGAGAGTTTTAGGCATACCTGATTCCATCACTGAAGAGATGCCGAAGGCTGTACGATCTCGAGGATGCCGGAGTTGTGGGGAGAGGATTATGCTTTCCAGCAACCAAGTTCTCTTCATTATCTGAGGAGATGAGAGACCTCCAAGAGAGAGATTAGGTCATTGTGGTGGAGAGGGAACCCTACTCATGATATATATAACATCAATGAATTCTAGTTCAACTCGTCATAGATGTAGATCCTTAATTGATAATACGAGTTTCACACGTATAGATGAATCCCATACTTGTAGATGAGTCCCACATATTAATTTAAATACACTCGTGGCTAAGTGTAATTGAAAATGTGTCTAGACCGAAATCATTTAGGCTTGATCAATTTTATATTGAGCCAAACAACATAGGTTAAAGTGGGCGGGTGAAAATATCCAATTGACTTGTTTAGGCCCAAATTAAATTAGACTTTGAAAGCATAATAAGTCTAACACCAAGTTGATCAAGGTGATTCTTCCTTTAAACTTTTCGCCTTGAAAATTTTCTTGTTGACCTTATTGATAAGAGGTTATCAATCAATATCCTCAAGTAACTTCTCCATCAGGGTATACAAAGGTGGTAGATAAATGGTTTTTTAAATGTTAGTTCTGGCAAACAATCAAGAACAACCAGTCTAATTGGTCAGGTCTGTGATAATCAGGTGAAAGGTGTTCCGTTTGGTAAAATATTTCTTAATTTAAGAACTATCTTTTAAATTCCTTTCTTAGACACCAATTAGACTGATGTTTAGTCAGTCTCATTTTAATAATAATATAATAATTATATACTCAAGATAAATAATTCAACAATAAGAATGTTGATTTAAATATACAAAATATGGACTGAGGTGCGCATACAGTGAATCTCCTCAAGTCAATTACGTCTCCCATTACTATGCTCACGGGATAATGGACGTTACTCTCTCAAGATACAACACTCTTTCATGATATTTGCAAAGCACAATGCAAATGCTCGTACGGTCGAACCAAAAATCGACTCGTACCTTTTATTAATTGAAAGATGAAAATTTTGGACCAAGACAAAGTTCGGATAGAGAATCTTTTTCTTAAAATTAATGAAAATAATTTGAAGGAGATAAGTGGGAAAAGAATATGTTGATTAAGTTTAAATTGTTCTCGTTTTCAATGCATTAAAAATGAGAAGAAAAACCTTATTAATAGGGGTAGGAACAAGTGGTCACAACGGTTACGGTTCAGACAGAGCCGTCATAACTTTTCAATAGTTTGGAGAATTGTCGAACATAACGATTCAGAGAACCGTTTTGCCCGTTGGGCGGGGAAGCCACTTTGGGTCAGGCATGGCGTGCCCACACCCACTTCAAAATTGAAGCGGGTGGTTTGCAACCTGGCACAGTAAAAAAAGGACTGGACAGCATGCAAGCGGCGTGCGCACGTGACCCGACCGGGTCCAATTGTGCACCAACAATGACATCAACGTCGAACAAGGACGAGACGCGCGGGGCATGGGTCCCTCCAAATGCGCGCGAAAACTTCAAGTACTAGAAGGGCACACACTTAACTTCAAACTTTTCATATTTAAAACACTCAACTTTAGTTGCCAATTTCAATATGAACTAAAGGGTTTTCATTCTTTTTGATCTCATTGAACTCTTATTTTAGGTCAACTTTCTACTTGAATATCATATTTATTTGGAAACGAAATTGAATATGTGAATATGCAACGTTCATCACCAATGTCAGAACATATTCCAACCATTTTTCGTGCATTTCGAGCAACGAATCCCGCCTAAAATTTCAGCTTATGTTATCTCAAACTTACTTGGACAATTCAAAGTTTCCTAACAATCCCCTACAATGAATAAAGATTTAATAAATTATACATACTATAGAACTAACTCTATAGTGGAAGGCACTTTAGAAAAGAAACTGCATTAGAAAAGGTGAACTAGGTTTTGAATCCTCTGTAGCGAAAATCTCATCAGACTTACTAGTCAATCAGTGAACTAAGTCTTGAACTGTCAGTTTTTTGAGTAAGCCAAGTTAACATGCCTTACGCAGTAACTTTCCAAATTAACTTTGATTTTCGATTGTATCCATTTTGGCTCTGAAGAATCTTTGTTTCAGAGAGTGTGTTTAGAAAATCACAGCTTCCATAGAGACTCCGAAAAAGTCAGCCCCAGCTCTACACTCACATAGGTGATCATCCCATTAAAAATAGTTTACTCTACTTCACTTGTTTCAATAACAAGATATATGCATCATTAAAATCGTTAAGCTTATTATAAATCTAATTGAGGAAAGCGTAGAAAGCACTTGGGTGCACCATAGGAATGGATTTGAGTCAAGCTCTTAAGTGTTTACTCAGAGTTTATCATAATTAGTTTTTCCTCTTGAACTTAATTCGTGGGATCTCCGTCGCTAAGTGAGATTTTCATTAAGCTAATTTGATATGGTTAGTTTTTTAGCCTCTTGAACTTAGTTCGTGAGATCTCCTGTTGCTAAGTAAGACTTTTTTAGAGTGGATAGGAAGAGTACTAGTAGAACATGTCAGTTTCTAGAAAATTTTCTTGTTTCATGGTCTTCCAAGAAGCAAAATTCTATAGCCCTCTCAACCGCCTAGGCGGAGTATGTTGCGGCTGGAGCTTGTTGTGCACAAGTCCTTTGGATGAAACATACTCTCCTTAACTATGATTTGCATTATGACCATATTAAAATATTTTGTGATAATACTAGTACTATTCGTATGACTAAAAATGCAAATCAACATAGTAAAACAAAGCACATTGACATTCGATATCACTTTCTTAGAGATCATTATGAGAAAGGTATATTGAAATTGATTATGTTTCTACCGATTTTTAACTTGCCGATATTTTTACAAAACCACTAGATTATAATCGATTTTCCTTTCTTTGTGGTGAATTAAATGTTTGTGTTATGGACTCATAAGATTTTCACATACTCTTCAAAAATGTTTATGACTTTGCCTCTTTTTGATGATGATAAAAAGGGGAAGAAATACTTTTGAATTATTATTTATTTACCTTTTCATTTCTCATACCATTTTTTATAGCATGATTTGAGGGGGAGTTTTCAAGCTCCTTTTCTATTTGTTTATTATATTTATTTTTTTCTCATGCCATTTTTTTAGTTCTTTTTGTAAAGTTAATATATAGTATGTTTTGAGAGGGAGCTTTCAAGCTCCTTTTCCTTTTTTTTATAAAGTTAATATATAGCATGTTTTGAGGGGGAGCTTTCAAGCTCCTTTTCCATGTTTTTTATTAAATAACTGATATGTTTTGTCATCATCAAAAATGGGGAGATTGTTGGCCCAAGGTTACAATCAACCGGTTTTAGAGTTTTGATAATTACAAAACATATATAGTTATTTGTACTAATCATGTTTAAGTATTTAAGATTGTTTCAGGGTTCTAAGGATTCAAGATGTTTTCTTCCCTAAAGGAAGGTGATGATTGACTCAAGTTGACTCAATTCGGGATCAAGAATTCAAGTTATTCAACGATGCATATAGAAAAGCTTAAATTGAAGATCTTGTTGGCCCAAAGGCCTTCCACCCTAATTTTGATGATGATTAACTCATGTAGTTATGTTTACTAATAATCTTGTATTGTTTAAGTTTCAGATCATTAACCAAGATATTAGTTGGTGATTAGCTTCAACAAGGTGTTTGGAAGCTTATCATGGTGATTCCGGTGCCAAAGCTTAAAGATCATACCTTTGCACTCGGTGGATCGCGTTTGGGAGCAAGTCTACTTGAAGATGGAAGATCGTCAAGAGACTTAGGTATCCTAGTTTAGATAGTGTGTTTAGATCCATTTGTAAAGCCTAGTATAGCTGATATGCTCAAGTACACATACACACACGTTTCATGATTTGAATTTTGGGTTTTCATGAATAGTAGATCAAAACAAGTTTACTTTATTTCTATGTATATTAGATATGTTCTAGATATACATACATGGTTTAAACGTGATAAACAAACTTATTTTGATATCCCTATTCATGTGTTGAAAAACCAAGTTTGATAAAAATACAAGAGTTTGTTTTTGATAAAAATGAGAAGAAACAAAAATGATTTCATATGCTTGATATTTGAGTAGAAATGATTATCACATATTTATATATCAATGCAATATGGTAAAAATATTTTTGGGAATTTTTTTACAAGTGTTAATAGATCTTTTAACAAAATATTTTTCCCAGTTTTTCAGACCCAGACTGACCTGTCAGGTCAGAACGGTCGACCGAGCGGTCGACCGCACCTAAGGCCGGTCGACCGCGCGGTCGACCGACGTGCACAGACTTGTGCACGTCTGGCAGCCAGGGGGCCGGTCGACCGGACGGTCGACCGCTGCAGAGAGCTCTGCTCTCTGTTTGTTTCGGTCGACCGGGCGGTCGACCGGAGGCTCCAACGGGTCATAATATGACCGTTGGACGGTCGACCGGCCGGTCGACCGTTGCCTGTTAGAGCTGCCAGCTCAGCTCTAACGGCTAGTTTCTGTTTTGGCCTATATAAACCCCATCTCCTTGGGA
This sequence comes from Agave tequilana, assembly GCA_038442645.1. NCBI lineage: Eukaryota > Viridiplantae > Streptophyta > Magnoliopsida > Asparagales > Asparagaceae > Agave > Agave tequilana. Next base: position 136,684 of record JAVJIF010010815.1, read on the forward strand.
TTTTGGCTAAGGTTTTTACAAGAGAAAAATACCCTGTTTTCAGAGTTTAAAAACAAGTTTTTTAAAAGAGTTTTTGTGCTAAAAAGATTGATTCTTATTTGTTTTGGGTTTTTGGAAAATCAAAGAAAAATAGATTTTTGGGATTTTGATTTGGTCTTTTATTCCTATCATCTACAAGAGATTTCCCAAGAAGTTTTTCTTTGTTGCTTGTTTTCAAAAACACCTAGTTTCCACACTTGAGCTATCATACTATCCTAATCTATTAGGATCTTTGTTTTGTGGAAAAGAGAGAAAAAGAGAAGTGTTTTGAGGTTAAGCCTCTAAGTTGTAAACCCTCCTTGCTTTTGTTGTATCCCTCTTTGGTAGAGGTTGATTGGAGTGGTATTGTGGTTGGATCCCTCTTCGGTAGAGGTGATTGTGTTTGTATTGGCTACGGGCCTTATCCCTCTTCGGTAGAGGTGGATTGTGGTTGTATAGCCTCGGTGGCTTTGTAAGGTTGAGAGAGGAGTTCGGTACTCCTATAGTGGATTGGAAATCCTACACGGTGGTGTAGGCGGGGATGTAGAGTTGGGTACTCGAACCTCGAAACAAATCTTTGTGTTAGCGTTTGATCCAATTTCTCTCAACTTTACTCTCTTTACTTTGTGCAAGCATCATTTCATTCAAGCATCATTCTTTCATTGCATACATATCTTATACATTGCTTGTGTTGCCTTGCATCTTTTATATTGCAATTCATTCTTATATGCTTGGTTTGATTGTGTGTATTTCACATTGCTTGGATTGCTTGTGTGTGTGTGCCTAACTTATACTCATCCAACAAGAGCTTCACATAGCGCCTCAACCCATTTCAAGGGGAATCAAGGGGAGTTAGTCCAGAGCCTCGCAAGGGGAATTCGGCTACACTTGTTGTATTGTATTAGTTTGTGCATAATTTGCATTAGCTTCTGTTATTAGCGCACTTAGTTTTGCAATTAGTTTTAGATTAGCACTAACACCTATTCACCCCCCTCTAGGTGTTTTTTCAATTGGTATCAGAGCTAGTGCTCCTGATACTTAGGCTTAACATCCTAGGAGTGAGATCCTTTGCTTGCTAATCTTGTTTGCATTTGTTTGCTTGTTTGCACACATATAGTTTATACCATGGACTTCATGACCCCACCTAGCTTTGACCCTTCCAACATTGTTGTTTGGAAGTATAGGATGTCCATGTATTTGAAGACCCTAGGTTTACATGTCTTTCTTGCCGCTACCAAGAAATGCTACCTTGGTAATGGTGATCATATAGGGGCCAATGCACAAGCCCTAGAGGCTATTAGAAGCACATTACCTAAAGATTATCTTATGTGTGTTTCTAACATTGATTCCGCTTTTGCAGTGTGGAATCTATTATCAACAACCACCACCTCCGAGCTTCAAATGCCTATTCAACAAGAGGAGGAGACTAGTGGCGAATCCGATTCACAATGCTTCATGGTCCAAGGGAATGACTCCCTTGAGGTACATTCGGAATCTCACTTAGATAGTGATGATGCTAGTTCTTCATGTGATGATTTTGATCCTATGCTTTAAATGAAGAACTATCTATTGTATGTGAAAAATTGATTGAAAAATATAAGATTTTGAAAAAGAAAAGTCTAGAAATTGAAAATGAAAATAAGAGTTTGCATTCTAAACTTGATAATGTTTTGCAAGAAAAGGTTGAGGTCTATAATGAAAGGGATTCATTGAGATCTAAATTGGAACTTGCACTAAAAGAAAATGAATTTTTAAAATCTAAAAATGATTGTGATACACTTTTGAAGAAAAATGAAAACTTGTCTTCAAAAATTAATTTTGTTTTAAAAGAGAATGTTGCTTTGAAAAATAAAATTATTTCCATTTCAAATGATTTAGATGTGTGTTTAAAGAAAAATGTTGTTTTGAAAAATAAGATTGATGAACATGTTTGCCATGCTAGTGTAGCTTCTTCATCTAGTCTACCTAATGCATGTACCTCTTCTTCTAGGATTAATGATGATATTTGTATGTTAAAGAAGAGAGTAGATTGTTTGGGCTCCACTATGAGCCAATGTGCCATGAACCACACTCGCTTGGAAACCTTGGTTCGTAAGAAACAAGTTCCAACTTTTATGCATGCACACCCCCCACGGCATACACATGCTTCTCACGGACACCATCACACAATGTATGCTCATGTGTACACTTGTACACATTGTGGACGTAAGGGCCATCTTGCTAAATTTTGTTATGATAGATTAAATGTTTCAAATTTAGCAAAGAAATTTGTTTGGGTTAGGGAAGGGACTAACCCCCATGGACCCAACAAGATGTGGGTACCAAAGACCACCCCTCCTATTGTTTTTGATGTAGGTGTGGGCTCTCACATGACGTGAGAGTGATAGCACCTTGGAGTGGATGCGTTCCGGACTTAAAGGAAATCAATTGGATGCATCACTTTCAAGGAAAGATTTGGTGGAGATGACCACCATGTTTTTGGAGACAAGGAGAGTTGCCTTCTAGGTTTTGGTAACAAATTCCTAACTCCCATTTATTATTTACATGCTTTCATATTATTGTTTATAGCATGTTTTGATGCTTTATAACATGTTTTTGATGTCTATGGATTAGTATGTTCATTCCATGTTTATTAGATCCTTGACATACATGTATAGTATTTGAGACACACTTGCTTATATGAACCCATATTTAGTGTTCTCACTTTTTGTTTAAGCTATAATGTACATCATGAATCTAATACATGTGAATTTACATAGTAATCATGTTTTAGTTTCCTCATGATGATTTTTTATTGTTTTATGCTTTATGTGGTATAAACTAGTTTAGATGTAGATTTTATCAAAACTTGCATGTATGCATGTACACATAGTGAGAACAAATTGACTTTTATATGTTTGCACTTCATGCTCATTTGTACCCACTATATGCACATGTGTAAGCTAGTTTTGATGATTCCTTCATTTATACCTGCTATGCCTATTTTCATGTTTTTACTTCATGTATATGTATTTTGAATTCAAACCTAATACATATACATGTATACCCATGAGTCTTTTGCCTTCATGCAAATACTTTTAATAGACTCGTTTACGGTTGGGATATGTATGTATATTGTTAAATTTGGATGAATCATACATATACCTAGAAGTTTGATAAAAGAATTTTTGATGAATCTTTCCTTGTTTTATATAGCAAAATAATATTCGTGTTTGTTTTGATACTTCATGTTTTGAATATATGTTTAGATGTTAGTTTTCATTAAGACTATGACTTATATTTGTACATATGATGGGCTACAAACAAATCTATATATGTTTGGGATTGAATGCTTGTTTGTTCCCATTAGATGTGCTAGTATAGTCTAGTTTTGATGATTCATACATTTTAAACTTGTATTCCATTTTTGGTATTTGTTTTTATGATTATGAGTTTTCATTTCATGTATATGTGTATTTTCCCAAACTTGAAGATATACATGTATACCCCTTGAGTCATTTGCCTTTCATGCAAATATCTATTATGGACTCAAAGTGTGTTTAAGAGATATGTATGTATACTTCTTGTGTTGACAAATCATACATATACCTTGAAAAGAATTGGTATCAAATTGTTTTTAATGAAAAGCTAAATTGTCATACTTTTCATGCTTTTCATGTTTTCTTTGAATTGGTATTTAAACTTCATGTATATGTTTACCTTGTCCAAACTATTAGATATACATGAATATCCTTTTTGAGCCACGTGCCTTCATACATATATCCTTGTGGACTCGTTTGTATCTTGGATATGTATGTATACTTTGGTTTGTATTAGACATACATATGCCTTGAAGATTAAATAATATTAATTTTTTAGTTTTCTTGTTTAAAGGAATAATTGAACAAATTTTCATGATTGTGATCTCCATACTTGACTTGTACGCTCACATTTATTATTTGCTCATGTTTTGTTTTCATGAGACATTTTTATGCTTAATTGGATTAAAGTGTTGATTATCATGTGGATTTCATTTTTATGAAAAATGATTTGTATTTATTCCTTGCTTGAAGGATTTCGTACTAGTTAACAAAACTTTTCATTTTAACTAGTTCATATTCTTCGTTATAATATGAGATATACACTTGACCCTATTCTTTCAATTGGTATCATTGAACACTTTCAATTGGTATCAATTTTTGATCTTTTTGTATACTCATATATGTTTTGTATATGTATGCTTACTCTTTCAAGAATATCAATGTCAATTGGTATCTAATTTTCATACGTATATATACTTGTTTATGCTAAGCTTGCAAAAAAAAATTTCTATTGTTTGATTTGTTTTCAATTGGTATCTTAACAAGCTTATGCATATGTTTAGTTGGTATTTCATAAAGGGGGAGAAAATTTGATGTTGTCTTTCAATTGGTATTTGATTTTCACTCCCTTGCTTTATGTTAAAATATAGTTTCAAATTGTTATCATATGTTTAAAAGAACACATTTCTCTTAATGATATCAAGATGTTTATGTTAAATGTTTTAAATTGGTATCTCAAAATTTTGTTTAAGAAAAACATATTTATTTTACATTGCCTATATGTGTATAAATTCATGTTGAGTGTATCTTGTATTGAAGAGCTTGACAACTCTTCCTTATGTGGTACACGTGTGTAGGGGGAGCTTCACATCTCCTTTATGCATTACATATTTTGTGTTATGTGAATTAAGGCGTGTCTTCCTTTCTTCATGTAACTCATATGTGTAGGGAAGCTAACTTAGCGTCTTCCTCTTCATGAATGTATATAGCATATAACATTTATTGATCTTTGTTTATTTTCATTTGGTATCAAGATGCTTCATTGACATATTTTTAATTGATATCATGTTTGTAGTCACCCCTTATTGACTTTGTTTTTTGTTTTAGACAAAAAGGGGGAGACCATTGTTTGTATTGTTTTGTTTGACTAAAAAGGGGGAGAAAGATTTTTACCCCTCATTATATTGTTTTGATTGTTTGCCCCTTTGTTGATGATTGACAAAAAGGGGGAGAATTATTTGAGAGTTTAACATGCATATATAAAATTCACAAATTAAAATGCATGATTGGTACATATTTTATATATATGCATAGTTATGTTTTTGCATATATTAAGTTTAATATAGTTTAATGTATGTTTATTGGTATCTAGAGCATCTAGAAAATGTTTATTTGTTAATTGGTATCTAGAGCATGCTTTGCTTTAAATATTTCATTGGTATCTAGAACCTTTATTGTTTATGCATATTTGTGCATTCATGTTTTTAAGAGCCTTCATTGCATATTATTATGTTTATTTGGCTATGCATGAGTTAAGGGGGAGCTTCTTGAAGCTTTACTTTAATCCATGCATATATAACTCCATGAGTTTTGTCATCATAAAAAAGGGGGAGATTGTTGGCCCAAAGGCCTTCCACCCTAGTTTTGATGATGATTAACTCATGTAGTTATGTTTACTAATAATCTTGTATTGTTTAAGTTTCAGATCATTAACCAAGATATTAGTTGGTGATTAGCTTCAACAAGGTGTTTGGAAGCTTATCATGGTGATTCCGGTGCCAAAGCTTAAAGATCATACCTTTGCACTCGGTGGATCGCGTTTGAGAGCAAGTCTACTTGAAGATGGAAGATCGTCAAGAGACTTAGGTATCCTAGTTTAGATAGTGTGTTTAGATCCATTTGTAAAGCCTAGTATAGTTGATATGCTCAAGTACACATACACACACGTTTCATGATTTGGATTTTGGGTTTTCATGAATAGTAGATCAAAACAAGTTTACTTTATTTCTATGTATATTAGATATGTTCTAGATATACATACATGGTTTAAACGTGCTAAACAAACTTATTTTGATATCCCTATTCATGTGTTGAAAAATCAAGTTTGATAAAAATACAAGAGTTTGTTTTTGATAAAAATGAGAAGAAACAAAAATGATTTCATATGCTTGATATTTGAGTAGAAATGATTATCACATATTTATATATCAATGCAATATGGTAAAAATATTTTTGGGAATTTTTTTACAAGTGTTAATAGATCTTTTAACAAAATATTTTTCCCAGTTTTTCAGACCCAGACTGACCTGTCAGGCCAGAACGGTCGACCGAGCGGTCGACCGCACCTAAGGCCGGTCGACCGCGCGGTCGACCGCACCTAAGGCCGGTCGACCGCGCGGTCGACCGACGTGCACAGACTTGTGCACGTCTGGCAGCCAGGGGGCCGGTCGACCGGACGGTCGACCGCTGCAGAGAGCTCTGCTCTCTGTTTGTTTCGGTCGACCGGGCGATCGACCGGAGGCTCCAACGGGTCATAATATGACCGTTGGACGGTCGACCGGCCGGTCGACCGTTGCCTGTCAGAGCTGCCAGCTCAGCTCTAACGGCTAGTTTCTGTTTTGGCCTATATAAACCCCATCTCTTTGGGATTTTGGCTAAGGTTTTTACAAGAGAAAAATACCCTGTTTTCAGAGTTTAAAAACAAGTTTTTTAAAAGAGTTTTTGTGCTAAAAAGATTGATTCTTATTTATTTTGGGTTTTGAAAAATCAAAGAAAAATAGATTTTTGGGATTTTGATTTGGTCTTTTATTCCTATCATCTACAAGAGATTTCCCAAGAAGTTTTTCTTTGTTGCTTGTTTCCAAAAACACCTAGTTTCCACACTTGAGCTATCATACTATCCTAATCTATTAGGATCTTTGTTTTGTGGAAAAGAGAGAAAAAGAGAAGTGTTTTGAGGTTAAGCCTCTAAGTTGTAAACCCTCCTTGCTTTTGTTGTATCCCTCTTTGGTAGAGGTTGATCGGAGTGGTATTGTGGTTGGATCCCTCTTCGGTAGAGGTGATTGTGTTTGTATTGGCTACGGGCCTTATCCCTCTTCGGTAGAGGTGGATTGTGGTTGTATAGCCTCGGTGGCTTTGTAAGGTTGAGAGAGGAGTTCGGTACTCCTATAGTGGATTGGAAATCCTACACGGTGGTGTAGGCGGGGATGTAGAGTTGGGTACTCGAATCTCGAAACAAATCTTTGTGTTAGCGTTTGATCCAATTTCTCTCAACTTTACTCTCTTTACTTTGTGCAAGCATCATTTCATTCAAGCATCATTCTTTCATTGCATACATATCTTATACATTGCTTGTGTTGCCTTGCATCTTTTATATTGCAATTCATTCTTATATGCTTGGCTTGATTGTGTGTATTTCATATTGCTTGGATTGCTTGTGTGTGTGTGCCTAACTTATACTCATCCAACAAGATAGCGCCTCAACCCATTTCAAGGGGAATCAAGGGGAGTTAGTCCAGAGCCTCGCAAGGGGAATTCGGCTACACTTGTTGTATTGTATTAGTTTGTACATAATTTGCATTAGCTTCCGTTATTAGCGCACTTAGTTTTGCAATTAGTTTTAGATTAGCACTAACACCTATTCACCCCCCCTCTAGGTGTTTTTTCAGATCTTGTAGTCATTTAGAACTATTGTAAGAATTAGTATGTTAAAGAGTAAAGATATGATAGTTGTGCTCAAGAAAACACACACATGCTTCTCATGCTCATACACATAACACAATGTATGCTCAGGTGTACACTTGTACACATTGTGGACGTAAGGGCCGCCTTGCAAGATTTTGTTATGATAGGATACATAATAAAAATTTTACAAATAGATGTGTTTGGGTTAGGAAAGGAGCTAACCCCCATGGACCCAGAAGAGTATGGGTACCAAAGACCACTCCTATTTTATTTGATTTAGGCGTGGGCTCTCACTTGACGTGAGAGTGATGGTGCCTTGAGGTGAATGCGTTCCGAGCTTGATGGTGACTATTTTGGATGCATCACTTTCAAGGAGAGTTTGGTGGGAGAACCACTTTGGTTTGAAGACCTAGAGATGTACCCTCATGGTTTTAGTAACAATCTCTATCTCCCATTATGTTTACATACTTGCATATTATTCATTTTTAGCATGTTTTGACGTTTTATGATTATTATGTTAAATGCCATGAAATTTAGATTTGTGACATATATGTATAGTATTTGTGATACACCCATATTCATATGGATTATTACGTTTATGTTCTCACTTTAATTTAACTATTGTGTATATCATAGATCTAAGACATGTGCATTTACTTAATGATCATCTTGATTTATGTTTTGTTTTATGCTTCATGTTTTGATTACATGTTTAGATGTAATTTTTCATTAAAACTTGTGCATATGCGTGTACAACTAATAAGCTACAATAGATTATTATATGTTTGTACTTGATTGCTCATTTGTACACTTTAGATGTACTAGTATAGCCTAATTTTGATGATTCATACATTTTGACTTGTATTCCCTATTTTGTACATGTTTTCTTTAATATGTGTTTAACTTCATATGTTAATTTTGTCAAAACTATTGGATATACATGTATAGCCTTGAGTCATTTGCTTTTCATGCAAAATCTCTTTATAGACTCAGTTGTGTTTGGATATGTATGTATACCTTTAGTTTTGACAAAACATATATATGCCATGAAGTTAGTATCATTGTTTTGATAAAAATCAAATTTTGATAATTTTCATGTTTTTGAGAAGGAATTTTATATTGAGCTTGATTGCCTTATTTCATGATTTTGTTAATTACATGACTTGTACACTCACATTATTTGATGTTTACTCATGATTTGTTTTTATGAGACTATATGAGCTTTATTGCTATTTGAGTGTTGATGATTGTGTGATTTTCATGTTTTCATGGATATGTTATTGTTTTATTCCTTACTTGAAGGATTTCGTACTAGTTTTCAAGTTTTTCATAAAACTAGTTGCGTACTTATTCATTTTGGAAGAGTTTTCAATTATGCTAAAATTATTTTCGAACTTATTTTTGAAAACCCCTTCCATCGATGGGTGGTTGGATGGGCGACCATGCCCTATATGTTCATATTGAAAATCAATTTAAACATGTGCATGAAAGAGAGGTCATTATGAGTTATACATTTGATTCTCATTATATTTTCAATTGGTATCACAATTGATATTTATCTTGTATACTCATATTTGCTTCTATATATGTATGCTTTAACTTCAAATGTATCAATTTCGATTGGTATTTAACTTTTCATACATATATATGTGGTTTTCATTGTGCTTACTATATCTCTATATCTTTGAGCACATATTTTGGTATGCTAAGCTTGATTTAGTCCTTAATGACTATTATTTTTCAATCCCTTAATGTTGGACCAGGTTGTCTGCCGGTCGACTGGTCCGGTCGACCGATGTGTACAGACGTGCACGCATCTCAGGCAGGTAGGCCGGTCGACCGCCAGAGAGCTTTGCTTTCTGAAAATGGCCCCGGTCGACCAGGCGGTCGACCGACAGAGAGCTGTTACTCTCTGTATCCTGTCCCGGTCGACCGGGAGGTCGACCGAGGCACAACGGTTAGAAATATGACCGTTGGGCCAGTCGACCTGGCGGTCGACCGGAAGGGCAAAAATGCCCTTGCCTGCTGCCAACGGGCAGATTTGGATTGGGACTATAAGTACCCCATTCCTTGGCTGTTTTAAACAAGAATTTTAAGAGCAAAATTTCTCACATTTACATGTGTTTTACAGTAAATTTTTAAAAGAGTTTTGGGCTTAAAGATTTGATCTTTATTTTGCTTTAAAGGGTTGAAAAAATTAAAAAAAAGAAAATTCTTTGGGAATTGATTTGATCTTCATTTACATTTCTATCTAGAGCTTTTTCCTAGAGTTTTTCTTTATGATTTTGATTTCCAAACTCTTTATTCTCACACTTGAGCTTATCTATCATCGTATCTATTAGGATCTATTTTGTGGGAAAATTAGTTTGTGGTTGTTGATACCACCAAGTTGTAAACCTTCCATTCATTGTGATATCCCTCTAGTGAGAGGTGATTGTGTTGATATTCCTCTAGTGAGAGGTGATTGTGGAGGTAGTGTTTGTATCCCTCTAAGTGTAGAGGTGATTGTGGTTGTGTGGCTAAGTGCCTTATCCCTCAAGTGTGAGGTTGATAGTTGTTTGGCTTAGTGCCTTGCCTCTAGTAAGAGGTTGTATTTGTTGAGAGAGGAGTTGTGTACTCCCAAGTTGTATTTGCCCAAATCCTCAGTGGAGGTTCCCTATGTGGCAAGTCTTGTGTGGACGAGTTATTAGAAATCCTTCTGTGTGAAGGCGGGGACGTAGAGCTGTGTGCTCGAACCTCGAAACATATCTTTGTGTTTGCGTTTGATCCACTTTCTCTAACTCTGTCTCTCTCTCTCTCTCTCTTATATTATACCTTGCTTTATTCATAATTTTTCATATCATATATATGCTTGGTATTGATTGTGTGCGCGCCTCACTTGTGTTGAACTAAGAGAGCTTCATATAGCACCTCAACTCTTATTTAGAGGAATTTAGAGGAGATAGTCCAGAGCCCTTCACTGGAATTCGGCTACACTCTTTGGTTACACTGAGTGTATTGCAATTAGTTTTTTAATTTCACATTATTTGTCATTAGATTAGCCTTACACCTATTCACCCCCTCTAGGTGTATTTCAGGATCCACTATTTAATGCTACAAAGTCAATTGAGATAACTACATTTGAGAGCAATTGGCTAATGGTGTTATGTTTATAACAGATGTGTCTAGATTTATCTTTATATACAAAATTTTGTATCTTAAATATCGTTGTTTGATTATCATAATGAATGTGGCGGGCACTAGCTTAGGCCATAAAGGTATATCCTCCAGAAATTGTCAAAGTCATTCTATTTCTTCTCTAGTCTTATCCAAGGTAATAAATTCTGATTCCATTGTGGAACGGGCTATTCAAGTTTGTTTAGAGGATTTCCAAGATACGACCGCGCTTCTGGACAAAAAAATGTAGGCGCTAGTTGATTTTGACTCGTCAATATTTGCAATCCAGTTTGCATTATTGTACCCTTCAAGTACATGTGGATACTTCCTATATCTAAAGCAATACTTTGGTATTTTTCAAGTAGCCCATTACTCGTAGTAGGGCATTCCAATGATCATTAGTAGAATTACTAGTGTACCTCCTCAGTTTGCTTACAACGGAAGTTATATCAGATCAAGTGCAATTCATTAGATACATTTGACTTCCGATGATTTGAGAATACTCCAACTGTCATTTTTCATTTCCTGTATTCTTATGAAGGTGGATGTATGGGAGAAAAAAGTTTATATTTTCTTTGTTTTCTTATTCCTTGAATCTTTTTATTAGCTTGTCCATGTAACGTGACTAAGATATATGAATTTTTCTCCACAATAGCAACATTGGCCTTAAAAAAAGTCATCAACAAGATAACCCTTACCCACACACCCCACCTTAATAAGTATAAATTTATTATATTCAAAAATCATTTTAAAGCCATTCTTACTAATGATTGATCCGGATATCAAGTTCTTGAGAATATCTGAAACGTGCAACAGTTTATTCAGTGCAAGTTTCTTTTCCAGAAGCCCACTTGAGTGTGACCTTGCCCTGTCCTTCAACTTTGGAAATGTCCGAGTTGCCTATGAATAACTGCTCATCATGCTCTAGTTTTTGACAATTAGCGAACAACATTTTCTCAAAGCAGACGTATCAAGTAACCCATGATCTACTCACCAATGCTTATTGTTAATTGTCAGATTCATTTCTGGCACCACTGCATATAGGCTTGGAGACGCATGGTCGGTTATATTTGCCTGTGGCTAGTCTTTTTTTTTCTTGGGATGATTACGATATTCATTTGCCTTGTATCCTTTCTTGCAGTTGTAGCAAGTTTTCTTAAAACCCTTGTTCTTACTTTTTTGGTACTTACTTTTGTACTCTGGAGCAGTCTTCTTCCACTTCAAGCCTTTGAAAGTAGATACTTTTTCCTTTTACATTTTCGATCACATTTGTCTGGCCTCATAGGAGTTCTTGTTGCTCTTTTCTCAGATTTTTGGTTGTCCTCCTTAATCCTAAGCCTCACAATGAATTCTTTTATCTTCACCTCCTTGTGCTTGTGCTTCAGGTAATTTTTGAAATCTCTATATATATGTGAAAGTTTCTCTATGATAGTAGCAACTTGAAAGGTCTCAGAAAGTATCATACATTCATCCTCAATCTCATGCAGAATAAGTTGGAACTCTTACACTAGACTGATCATAGTCTTTCTATCCACCATCTTGTACTCAAGAAGTCATCCTCCGCTTTGTACTTCTTATCGAGGCTCGCGCACAACTTCTTTTCCATTGGGATGAGACTGTAAATATTGTAGAGAGAGTCATCAATCAACTAAAAATATAATTTTGACAAAGAAAGTCATCTTGTGTCTATGCATCGACTACAAGTATAGAGTTATGATCAGTGCCAAGTTTTGGTAGATCTTCCTGCAGGAATTTAGCTAGGTGCAGAGTGATCTAATAAAAGAACATCTTCTGTTGCCACCTCTTAAACTCTGTCATTAAATTTTTCTGGCTTCTTCGATTTCATATTAGGAGGAAGAGCAGACACAATAGTCTCGATCAGCACATTTAGTGCCCTATTGGTACTACCTTCTTAATTAGTATAAGACATTTTCTGCATTTTAAGGTAGAGCCGAAGATAGCGATTTCAATACAATAATTGTCTTAAGATTATTAGTTTTGACAACCAATCAAAAGCAACTGGTTTAACCGACCAGGTTGGTGATAATCAGGTCTGGGGCATTCCATTCGATAGAACATTCCTTAATTTAAGTATCACCTTTCAAATCCCTTTCTTAGACACAAATCGAATGGTATTTAGTCAGTCTCATATTAATAATAATACGATAATTATTTATGTAAGATAAATAATTCAATAATAGTTACTGTAATAAGAACGTTAATTCAAATATACAGAATATGGAGTGACGTACGCGTAAAGCAAATCATTTTAAGACAATTATGTTCTCTGTTATTGTGGCTATGTGATAAAGGATGCTAGTCTCCCAAAATACAATACTCGTTCACGATATTTTCAAAGACAATGCAAATGCTTGTATAGTCGAACGAAAAATCGACTCGCACCTTTTACTAATTGGAAGATGAAAATTTCGGATGAAGACAAAGTTCAAATAGAGAGTCGTTGTCTTAAAATTTAGTGAAAATAATTCAGAGTAGAGATATGGGAAGAGAATAGGTAGATTGAGTTTGAGTTCTTAAAAATGAGAAGAAAACCCCACTATTTATAGGGATATGAATGAGTGGTTAAAACAGTTCTGTCTGAGCTGATGTAACTATTCAGACAGAGCCATCACAACTGTTAAACGGTTTGGAGAACCATTTAACACAATGGTCCAGAGAACAAATTTGCCCGTTGGGCAGGTGATCGGCAAAAAGCAAGTACTAAAATAAGAGAAGGAAGTGTGGGTTGATGTTACTGCTTTTGCGATTCTTCCGTAGTAGCGAAGTGGCTATACGGGTCGTATCCACAAGGAGGGAGAGCGATGGAAGCTTGATGTGGCTTTAAAGTTCAAGAAGAAAGAAAGTTCTTGTTTCCAAAAGAATTAAAAAGTGAAAACAAGTTGTTTTTAAGAATAGTTGGAAAATGTTTTGGTAGTTTGTAAAAGGGATTTTTTTCTTAGTTGTAAAAATGCATGGCTAACTTTCTACTAAGAGCTCCCACTAATTTCTAACTTTTGAAAGATAGCCTCACGATGGATCATAGGCAAACACAAACCTTTTGCATTGGAACTATTCACGCGGAAATCGAGTGAAAGTTCATCTTAAAACTTAGCTTTACACGGCAAAAACTCGGACATTCCCTTATCAAGATCCGATAGAAGGTGAGAATAAGGTAAGACTCGAGTGCACTATTGGTATCGGCAAAGTTAAAAGGAGAAGTCTCTAACTTACAATAACAAGTAAAGTACACAACTCATAGATCATCAAAACTCATTAAGCATGAAGTATAAGAAAGTAAATACTTGTAGGTAAATTAGAGTTAGAACCCTCGTCTTAAGATGCCATATCTCTTGTTTGCACAAGGCTTGTTTGACACTATTGACTCATTTGGGTTATCAATCAAGTGTTAAAAATTAGTGGGTTAGTAGTTAGTTAGCCATGCTAATGAAAAGTTAGTTAGTCATAAAAGTAAAAGAAACAATAAAGGAAAGACGTGGAGAGAGGGAGTTACACTACAAAAAAACAAAGAAAAGAAAAGTTAAAGAGAGGAAGTTACACTGAAATAAAGTAAAAGAAAAGAGGTGAAGAAGAAAGAAGTTACACTACAATAAGGAAGTAAAAGTAAATGGCAAAGACAAGTAAATGGAAAGAAAGAAGAGAAGTAGTACTTGTATTATCTTGTCACCCTTCATACAACACTTTAAACACTATCTCTCTTTCACTCTAATGGCTAAAACTTAGAAGTAGAAGAAGAATAACAACAATAACTAAAAACAAAGCTACATAACTTGCTCTAACTCTAGATCTGGTCAAACGGAAGACCCCAGGGGGGTATTTATAGGCACCAGGGGAAAGGGGGCCACGTGGGAAGCACGTAGCCCAAAACGCAGGCGCGGCCGCGTCCGCGGTCCAGGCAGGACGGCGCGCGCCCAGTTTTGGGCAGTGCGTCGCCCAGTCTGTCTTCTGTCCACCTGAGCTCCTGGATTTTCGATTTGATGCCCTAGGCTGACAAAATCTTCACTCTAAAGTCAATGGCTACTTGGTAGGCTCTTAATCACCAATTAAATGGTGATTTAGGTCTTCTTCTTCATTTGCACACCATGGACCTAGGATCAAGCAAGCAAGGTTTTATTAGCAAAATTTTACATGAAATAAATATGAGAATGTGATGAAAATTATGCAAAATTAGAGACTAATCACACCCCCACAGTTATCTTTTTTCTCGTCCCGAGCAAAACAAAATGAGAACATTATTACACTACTTTCGCAGGTGACACGATTGCACTGAGCATGTGCAACAAGCCGTTAAACCTCTAGGTTTCCCCTAGAGGAGGAGTGTTGTCTCCTGAGGGTTTTCAGCGGATTGCACCCACAAAATCCAGTAAGTACAGAAAAGAAGTTAGTTGTTAGAAAGATATTTTTTTTATTTATTAAAAAGAACTTTCAATCATCTAAGTAAAAATGACCGAATGATATAAGAATTAGGTTTAACCCTTATAAGTCCTCTTATATTTAGCCTTCATAAATGAAGAAACTATGGTTTTCCTTTAAATTTAGAAAGGATCTCGTACTTCTAACTCATTCTTTTATTTTGCTTTAGATAGATATGCATAATTTATAAGTGTGATGTGCTTGAGATTTTTCAACTCAACTTTGAATATCATTTAATTTTATTAATATTTACTTATTATTCTTGGTTCCATTAGGCTTCTACTTCACTTATGTAACACATATCAAACCGATGACTCCCAAACCAGATGGTCTTAGGGCACCAAGTGGAAAAACACCCTTCAGGTCAAATATGCAAGTGGAGTAGGCCACGAAATCAAGATTTATTTATACATTATTGTATATAGGATTTTTTTTTAGCGTGAGTAATCATGCTTCTTGAGGCACAATTATCCAGCCTTTTCTTTTTCTTCTTTTTTTTTCAGAGTTGTGTCTCTAAATCCCAAGCATGTGTGTGGGTTATGCATGTTCTATTAAGGCTAAATATAACGGTATGAGTTATTTTCCTTATCCCTCCTAACTTTTTAGTCAAACCACTCTTTCTTGTTTACTTAGGCAAAAATAAAGATTCATTAATAAGATTCCCGTAATTCCTACAATCTTTTGGTATTTTTATAAAGAGTATGAAATTTCTTTTCAATCTGGAGATTTTTTTTGAAAGAAAGAATAAAAGGAAAAAGAAAAAGTGTTAGCACCCCCCCACACCTATCTAATGCATTGTCCTCAATGAATGCATATGGAAATGCGCATGCAATAAATAGGGGGAAGAAATGATATCACCGTCTTCGTGGACTCGGGCCGGCCAAGTGCGAATAGGCTAAAAAAAAATGTAGAAGGGTAAGCATATAAACAAGTTTTTTTATTTGTTTATTTATTTGTTGTGGTTAGGTGTATGACGGGGCAAAAAGAGTCAGCACACTATCATCCGGAGTCATAAGCTCAGTAGTCAAGAAGGGCTTCAGTCTTTACCCATTGACTTTAAATTCCGTGTTGTTCTTAGGGTTTGCAATAAGCATAGTACCGTGTGGGAAAATAGTGCGCACAATGAACGGTCCTGACCAACGAGTTTTCAGCTTCCCCGCGAAAATATGAAGCCTAGAGTTATACAGCAGAACTTTATCTCCCGGTGCAAAGTTTTTTCGGGTTATGATTTGGTCATGGAAAAGTTTAGTCCTGCTCTTGGTGATTCGGGCATTCTCATAGGCTTCATTCCGTATCTCTTCTAATTCTGAAATCTGCAGTCTCGTAAGTTCACCGGCCTTGCTCAGATCAAAGTTGAGTTGCTTAATTGCCCAGAGGGCCCGGTGTTCTAACTCTACTGGCAGATGACAGGCTTTTCTAAACACGATTCTATAAGGAGACATCCCCAAAACTGTCTTAAAAGCAGTGCGGTAAGCCCACAATGCATCATTGAGCTTAACTGACCAATCCTTTCTGTTTTGTCCGACAGTCTTTTCTAGAATGAGCTTGATCTGTCGGTTGGTGACCTCGACCTGCCCATTTGTCTGGGGATGATACGGAGTAGATAACTTGTGATTAATGGAATATTTTCGCATCAGAGCTTCAAAACTCTGTTGCAGAAATGTGATTCATTATCACTAATTATCGCTCTGGGGGTGCCAAATCAGGAGAAGATGTTCTCTTTAAGAAATTTGACAACCACTTCGTTGTCATTCGTCTTAGTTTGCACAGCTTCTACCCACTTAGAGACATAATCTACAGCAACCAGAATGAACTGGTTGCCGAAGAAATTGGAAAATGGCCCCATGAAATCAATACCCCAAATATCAAAAATTTCAACTTCAAGGATCGGGATCAGAGGCATCATGTCTCTTCTTGAAATCTTCCCAATTTTCTGACAATTTGCGCATGACTTACAAAAATGATATGAGTCTTTGAACAAAGTGGGCCAGTAGAACCCACTTTGTAGAACCTTCTCTGCAGTATTGCGGGGACCGAAGTGTCCTCCGCATGCAAGGTCATGACAAAAGCTGAGCACACTCCTCTGTTCCTCCTCTGGTATGCATCGTCTAATAATTTGGTTGGGACAATACTTAAAAAGATACGGTTCTTCCTAGAATAAGTACCGTACTTGGTAAAGATGCGGTATTGGTCTTGCTTTGTCCAGTCAGCAGGTAACTGTCTCGTGGCCAGGTAATTAACAATGTCCGCATACCAGGGTTCCTTAAGAATGGCTAGGATGTGCTCGTCTGGGAAATCCTCGTTGATCGGAGCTTGGATGGTTGGTGCATTCGGAATTCGTGAGAGATGATCAGCGACCACATTTTCTATACCTCGTTTGTCCCGAATTTCTAAGTCAAATTCTTGAAGCAAAAGGATCCACCGAATCAATCGGGCTTTTGCTTCCTTCTTGGTCATGAGGTATTTCAGAGCCGAGTGATCCGTAAAAATCACCGTCTTCGAACCTAACAAGTAAGGCTGAAACTTCTCTAACGCAAAGACAACGGCTAAGAATTTCTTCTCAGTCATTGTATAATTCTGTTGGGCGTCATTCAAGGTCCTACTCGAATAGTAAATCACGTGCTGTCTATTATCGATGTGCTGTCCTAGAATAGCGCCAATAGCAAAATCAGATGCATCACACATGATTTCAAACGGCTGGGCCCAATTAGGAGCAGAAATAAGTTCTTGCTTAAGCTTCCCCCATGACTTGAAACATTCATCATTGAAATCAAAGGGCACGTCCTTGCGAGCAGGTTGGTTAAGGGCCTCGCAATTTTGCTAAAGTCCTTAATAAACCGTCGGTAGAACCTAACATGCCCTAAAAAAGATCTAATATCCTTGATGCTTTTGGGTGGTGAAAGTTTAGCAATTACTTCAACTTTAGCCTTATCCACTTCTATGCCTCTCCTCGAAATCTCATGGCCCAAGACAATCCTTTGTCTCACCATGAAGTGACATATTTCCCAGTTTAGAGTTAGGTTCTTCTCAATGCATCTTTGTAGCACTAACTCTAGGTGATGAAGACATTGATCAAATGAATCTCCGTAGATTGAGAAGTCATCCATGAAAATCTCAAGAAAATATTCCACCATGTCAGAGAACAAACTAAGCATGCACCGTTGGAACGTTGCAGGAGCATTGCACAATCCAAAAGGCATGCGCCGATAAGCAAAGGTTCCGAACGGGCAGGTGAACGTCGTCTTTTCCTGGTCTTTTGTAGCAATGGGGATTTGATTGTATCCCGAGTACCCATCTAGGAAGCAGTAGTACTCATGTCCAGCCAAACGCTCAAGCATTTGGTCGAAGAAGGGTAGCGGGAAGTGGTCTTTACGGGTAGCTGCATTCAACTTCCTATAGTCGATACAAACACGAATCTTGGTAGGCAGTCTTGTTTGTACCAACTCTTTTTCCTCATTTTCTACCACCGTAAAGCCAGCCTTCTTTGGGACCGCATGAACAGGGCTAACCCATTGGCTATCAGAAATGGGATAAATGATCCCATTATCTAATAGTTTCAGAATTTCAGCTTTAACTGCCTCTTACATGAGAGTGTTAAGCCTGCGTTGTGGGTCCCTCCTAGGGTTGCTTCATCGACTAAATGGATTCTATGTTGCACTATAGCTGGACTTATTCTCTTGATGTCCTTCATCGTCCATCCAATGGCTTCCCTATGTCTTTTCAGAATAGACATTAAGCTGTCCTCTTGTTGCTCTGTCAGGTGGGATGCTATGATGATTGGCAAGGTATCCTTTCCGCCCAGGTAGGCGTACTTGAGGTGTTCGGGCAGGGCTTTTAGCTCTAGGGAAGGTGTTGCTTCATTGGAGGCAATCTCTTGTTTTTCAATCCTATGATGAGGTACCCTTGGGCTTGATGCCCAATTCACTGCTGAATCTACGATCTGGTCTAGATTAAAATCCTCAGCCTCCAGATCAAACTCTCCCTCAATTTCTGTCTCCATACTTTCCTCATGCTCACTGGTCAGGTTTTCAATAGAATTGACCGCAAACGTCTGATCATTGACATCCCTAGGTTGTCTTCCAAGATTGAAGACATTGACTTCCTTCGTCATGTCTCCAAAAGTCAATCGTATGGACCCATTCCTACAGTTGATTATGGCATTGGCTGTAATAAGGAATGGGCGCCCTAAGATGACGGGAGTTTGAGACCTAAGATTGGACACAGGTTGGGTCTCAAGCACAATGAAGTCAACGAGATAATGAAATCCCCGACTCGGATAAGGACGTCTGTGATTTTTCCCTTAGGGATCTTCAC
The DNA here is from genome assembly GCA_038442645.1 of Agave tequilana. Classification (NCBI taxonomy): domain Eukaryota; kingdom Viridiplantae; phylum Streptophyta; class Magnoliopsida; order Asparagales; family Asparagaceae; genus Agave; species Agave tequilana. Next base: position 156,087 of record JAVJIF010010815.1, read on the forward strand.
AGATCGGTCGGCTAGCTGAATGGTGACTTGAGTTGGGCTTAGCTCGCCCAACCCAGGTTGCTGGTATACTGAGAGAGGTAGCAAGTTGATACTTGCTCCCAGGTCAAGAAGCGCTCTACTGATTTCGGTCTATCCTATGGTGCAGAAAATGGTGGGACATCCGGAATCCTTGTATTTCACCGGAATGGGACCAGACAGAATTTCGCTTATATTAGTGGCCAAGAAGACTTTCTTGGGCACATTGGTCTTTCTCTTCTTTGTACACATATCCTTAAGAAATTTGGCATAAGCCGGGACTTGTTGGATAGCGTCAAGAAGTGGCACATTCAATTTGACCTGGTTGAACATCTCTAGCATTTTCTCCATGTGCATATTTTTATTGTTGTTCCTAAGCCTATTGGGAAGGGTGCTACAGGCTTATGAACTTGTTCAGCAGCTTTGTCCTCGTCAGATGTTTGTGGAGTGGACTGGGAGGAACTAGTAGAGGTGGAGGCTGGAGTGGGATCAGATGGACTGGACTTTTCTGTGGGTAGACCTGGTTGTCTACCTTTTTTCCAGATCGCAGTATGTGAACAACATTGCACTAGTTAATCGATCGATCCTGAATTTCATATGCTTGATTGGAGGTTTTTGGGTTAACTAATGGCTGACTAGGCAAAGTACCTTTTGGTCTTTCACTTAGGGAGCTAGCTAACTGGCTCATCTGCATTTCCAATCTCGATATGGCCTGTGAATGACTGTTCAGAGTTTGTCCCTGATTTTGCATAAAACGGTTTGGGACTTTATGAAAGCCTCTATGTGTAAAATCACCTAGAGGGGGTGAATAGGTGATGGCTAATCTAATGGTCACTAAATGCGGAATTAAAAACTATTATGACCTAAACAAACTATTTAAACTAAACAACACGTATAACACAAGAGTGTAGCCGAATTTCCCGTGAAGGGCTCTGGACTAACTCCTCAAGATTTCTCTAAATAAGAGTTGAGGTGCCGCGTGGCTCTCTTGGTTGAATACAAGTGTTAGAAAACAATCCCCAAGCATATATCAATTAAGCACACAATGTATATCAAGCATATAAAGATAAAGACAATATAAATATGCAAGATATGAACAAGGAGATAGAGAGAGTGAGCAATCGCAAACACAAGGGATTTGTTTCGAGGTTCGAGCACCCTTGCTCTACATCCCCGCCTTCACACTTGAAGGATTTTCACTATAATCGATCCCACCGGATCACTCGTTGCCGCAACACCTACAAGCTCTCGGACTCCCTAGTCCATACACACTGCAAGCTCTCTAGCTCGCCGAGGCCGCACCTCAAACACGGAGTTCACACATGAACTCGAAACACCGCGAACCCGCAAGTCCGTCTCCTTAAAGTACAAGAAAGATCTCTTGGTGATCTAAGCACTTTGATCACCAATAAACACTCTCACAAAAACACTCCTATAGGATGAATATATCAATATGGATAGCTCAAGTGTTGTGTGAGAAAACAAGGATTGAAGTGGTGGAGGAAAAACTCAAGAATCACTTTTAAAACACTCTTGGTAAACTCCCCTTTTGATTGGAAATATTTGGCTCTAAAACTTGTGGATAAAACTACTGAAATGAATGAGAAAAACTAGCCCAAAAATCTTCTTCAAATCTTGTAGAAAACAGCCCCCAAATGCCCCAATTTATAGAGCTAGAAAAACTAGCAGTTAAGAGCCAGATGGCCTGACGGTCGACCGCCAACGGTCAGATTTCTGACCGTTGGGGCAGCGGTCGACCGGCCCGGTCGACCGAACCTCTGGAACAGAGAGCAGACTCTCTGCCGGTCGACCGTCCCGGTCGACCAAGGATTTCTAGAGAGCAAAGCTCTCTGGACGGTCGACCGGCCCTCCAGCCAGATACTGGCGTGCACGCTGTGCACGTCGGTCGACCGATACGGTCGGCCGACTTCAAGCTACGGTCGACCGTCCTGGTCGACCGGCTGAAGCCAGGTCAGGGATTTTTGAGAAAGAAAAACTTGGTCATTTTGGCTCAAATAAAATCCCATAAAATTACTAAAAATCTACAAAAATAGTTTTACCAATATACTTTGATAAACAAACATGCTTGAACAAAATCAAGGCATGTTACAAATAATTTGGACTATTTTTGTAACTTGAAAATTTTGGCCAAAAACAAAAACTGTATTTTTTCAAAATTGATTTTTCCAAAACTTCTCCAAATACAAAACAAGATATTAAAACTCTTTGAAGCATAGAGTGTATGGATATGATCCACTACACAAACATGGTGAAATATCTATGTTTTTGACATTAAGCACTAAATACGGTTTTGATAAAAACATGTAAACTAGTATATCAAAAACCAAACCGGTATTTTGTCAAACTAAAAGAAAAATTCTTTGTAAAAACAATTTAATCAAGAGTGTGTGTATATATGTACTTGAGCAATCCACCAACTATTCTATCCTTTACATTTTATCTAAAAACAAAATCTTATAAAACAAACCTAGACACAAGTCTTCATCTTCTTGAAGTCTTCACTTGAAGTCTTCTCATCTTCTTGACTTGGTCCAAACTCGATCCAAAGAGCTAAACTCCTCTTGAGTACTTGATGTGGTCTTGATGCACAAGCTCTTGAATTAAACCGTGCTAGCTCCAAAACTTGACTTTAAATCCTTTGTTGAAGCTACACACCTACTAAGATCTTGATCACAAATCTGAAACTAATTAAACACAAGATCATTAGTACTATAACTACATGAGTTGATCATCATCAAAACTAGAGTGATAGGCCTTTGGCCAACATTATGCTCTCCTCCAATTTACTGATTTTCTTTTCCATTTGTGAGCCTTGGGAGGAGGAAGCTGGGGCTTGACTGGGAAAAGTTGGTGGAGTAGGATGGTGAAAGTTGTTGGAAAAATTAGGCCTGGGAGGATTGTTTTGGGCCCAGGAGAAATTGGGGTGATTTTTCTAGCCAGGATTGTAGGTCTGTGAGTAGGGGTTGTGAGGCGGCCGTGAGTAAGCCGCGTTCAGGTGTTCCGGTGGCACTTGCTGGGCATGAAAATGGGGCACTCTTCAAAGACATGGTTTGGTGCCTGATAATATGAACAACCCGGATTGTGAATTGGTGGTGGGTTGATCTGGTTGACACTGGCAGGCTCTTTTGTTTCTAGAGCCTCTATCCTTCTCATTAGGGTAGCAATCTTAGCCTCGGCAGCTATGGATGATTCTAGAGATAGGAGCCCTCCTCTTGAAGCTATAGATTGTGAATTCCTAGGTTTTTTCAAGGCTGGCTCCCATTGCAGGGTTTTCTCCGCTAAGTCCTCAAATAAATACCAACCCCGATTCTCATCCTTCTGCAAGAACCCTCCCTGACACATCGTTTCTGACAGGGTCTTAGTCTGATAATCTAGACCATCGTAGAGAATCTGGCACTGACGCCATTTTTCACGCCATGATGAGGGCACCAAGCTAGGAAATCTTTGAATCGCTCAAAGTATCTCCAAAATGGTTCGCTCGGGTCTTGCTTAAACTGCATGATGTTCTTCCTAATGAGGGCAGTTTTATGAATTGGGTAGAATTTCTTCAAGAAGGCCTTGACGAAAATCATCCCAGGTCGTGACTGAATCTGCTGCCAAGCTGTACAACCATTTCTTAGCTAGGTCCTTTAGGAAAAAAGGGATGAAACATACCTAACGGCATCGTCTCCTAGCTGGGGTATACGCATCATGAGGCATACTTCTTCAAATTCCCTAACAAAGAAGTATGCGTCCTCCGATTCTAAACCATAAAATTTGGGAGAGTGTTAATGAATCGGGCTTTAACTCGAAGTTATTTCCGTTTGCTTCAGGAAGTTTTATACAAGATGGAAGTGAAGTTCTGATCGGGTAAAATCTATCCTGAAGTGACGCCATCACCGGTTCTAGATGCAAGGGTAGAGAAGTGTTTCTTGTTAATCTGAAAGTTGACGGATCTCTCACCCACTCTTGCATGCAGCACACCACAAACAACGTGAAGACAACAAACAATCGAAAAAGAACTAAAAACAAACAAAAGAAAGAAAAATAACCTAAGCCTTAGTCTAAGGTACCTGGATCTAGACGACTCCTAACTGGTCGATTCTCGGGGAAGGTTGTTGCAGGAACTTGACTACAAGCTAATCGGCCAGGAAAGGGCAAAGCTCGGGGGGAGGTATCCAGGCGGAGCCACGGGCCTAATTACGCCAAACTATGGAGCTTTCGAGACTTTACCTCTCAATCCACTTTCCTTAGACACCGATTTTGCAGGAGTATAGTTCTTACAATTTCCAACCTCGGTTAATCACTTAGTGAGTCTGAGATGTCCCTAGGGCCAACGTCTATTGATTTTTAGTTAAGGCTTGAGAAAATGTGAGTGCACTTGGAGATGATTTTTGGGCTAAGGAAGGATGATGAAATCCCCACCTTATCTTGTTTATTTGGGTTTGCCCTTAATGTCAATTGTGCAAGTGTACAGTTTATTCACAACAAGGTAACACTCAAGCGGTAAATCACTTCAAAATGTTGGTCCTATTCTATATGAATCCACACGTACCTTTTCTCCAGCACTCTTCAATAGAAATTGAAATGAATTGAAATAGACACGTGCCCTAATGCAAAAGTCTAATCCAAATTTCAATTAAGCAACAAGTGAATTTCTGTTGAATTTATTACACATGCATAAAGGCGAAGCATCCAAGGAAACTAAAAATTTAGAAAGCAAAATTTTTAGCGGCTTTCGGCAACCCTGCAAACGAGCTTGTTAGTACTTCAATCGGAAAACTCGCTTTTACACAAATTTTTCCGAGGGCAAATGAGTCCTCGCGTAATGTCCTTGGCCACCTCTTTTGCTTCCCATGATAGTGAGCTCCTTGGTACTTCTCCTACACACAAAAACAAAGAACAATCTTTAGTATTAAACAATAAAGTCGTTCCCTTCCCGGCAACGGCCCCAAAATTTGATCGGCAAAAAGCAAGTACTAAAATAAGAGAAGGAAGTGTAGGTTGATGTTACTGCTTTTGTGATTCTTCCGTAGTAGTGAAGTGGCTATACGGGTCGTATCCACAAGGAGGGAGAGCGATGGAAGCTTGATGCGGCTTTAAAGTTCAAGAAGAAAGAAAGTTCTTGTTTCCAAAAGTAAAACAAGTTGTTTTTTAAGAATAGTTGGAAAATGTTTTGGTGGTTTGTAAAAGGGATTTTTTTTCATAGTTGTAAAAATGCATGGCTAACTTTCTACTAAGTGCTCCAACTAATTTCTAACTTTTGGAAGATAGCCTCACGATGATCATAGGCGAACACAAACTTTTGCATTGGAACTATTCACGTAGAAATCGAGTGAAAGTTCATCCTAAAACTTAGCTTTACACGGCAAAAACTCGGACATTCCCTTATCAAGATCCGATAGAAGGCGAGAATAAGGAAGACTCGAGTGCGCTATTGGTATCGGCAAAGTTAAAAGGAGAAGTCTCTAACTTACAATAACAAGTAAAGTACACAACTCATAGATCATCAAAATCATTAAGCATGAAGTATAAGAAAGTAAATACTTGTAGGTAAATTAGAGTTAGAACCCTCGTCTTAAGATGCCATAGCTCTTGTTTGCACAAGGCTTGTTTGACACTATTGACTCATTTGGGTTATCAATCAAGTGTTAGAAATTAGTGGGTTAGTAATTAGTTAGCCATGCTAATGAAAAGTTAGTTAGCCATAAAAGTAAAAGAAACAACAAAGGAAAAGACGTGGAGAGAGGGAGTTACACTACAAAAAAAACAAAGAAAAGAAAAGTTAAAGAGAGGAAATTACACTAAAACAAAGTAAAAGAAAAAGGTAAAGAAGTTACACTACAATAAGGAAGTAAAAGTAAATGGCAAAGACAAGTAAATGAAAAGAAGGAAGAGAAGTAGTACTTGTATTATCTTGTCACCCTTCAAATACAACACTTTACACACTCTCTCTCTTTCACTCTAATGGCTAAAACTTAGAAGTAGAAGAAGAATAATAACAACAACTACAAACTAAAAACAAAGCTACACAACTTGCTCTGACTCTGGATCTGGTCAAACCGAAGACCTCAGGGGGTATTTATAGGCATCAGGGGAAAGGGGGCCACATGGGAAGCACGTGGCCCAAAACGCAGGCGCGCGCGCGCCAAAAGGGCCGCGGAAACGTGGCCAGGGCCGCGTTTTCGCGGCTAGGAAGGGCGGCGCGCGCCCAGTTTTAGGCAGTGCGTCGCCCAGTCTGTTTTCTGTCCACCTGAGCTCCTGGATTTTCGATTTGATGCCCTAGGCTGACAAAATCTTCACTCTAAAGTCAATGGCTACTTGGTAGGCTCTTAATCACTAATTAAATGGTGATTTAGGTCTTCTTCTTCATTGCACACCATGGACCTAGGATCAAGCAAGCAAGGTTTTATTAGCAAAATTTTACATGAAGTAAATATGAGAATGTGATAAAAATTATGCAAAATTAGAGACTAATCAGCAGACCAGCAGCTTCGGGTCGGGCAAGTGCGTGCCCATACCCACTTCAAAATTGAAGTGTGGGGGTTGTAACCCCACCCAGTCCAAAAAAGGATTGGATTGCGTGCAAGCGGCCCGCCCCAGGAGACCTGACTGGGTCCAGTCCACGCGCTATCATAGTCGGTACCATCGGCATCGGTGTCGGGGTGGGGGTGGGTAGGCGGCGGCGCGCACGTGGGCATGGCTTCCCATTGGTTCAGATAACCATTTTGCTCATTGGGTGGTACCCGCCTCTCTCTTCAAAATTGAAGCGGGCGGGTTGCAGCCTAGTCCAGTCCAAAAAAAAAAATTCAAAATTGAAGCAGGTATGGTCCACGTGTGCACCAGCACCAGCGCCAGCAACGCGTGTGTGAGCATGGCTTCCCTCCAAATGTGCGCGAAAACTTCAAGTATCCTAAGGACATACCTTACCTCCCAACTTTTCATATTTAAATCACTCAACTTTCGTTATCACTTTCAATGTGGGAATAAAGAATTTTCATTTTTTGGGTCCTATTAGCTCTTGTTTTAGGCTAACTTTTCTACTTGAATATCTCATTCATTTGGAAACGAACTTCTACATGTGATTATCCACATTATCACCAATGAAGAAGAACACATTTCAACCATTTTTCATGCGTTTCAAGCAGCGATCCTGCCTAAAATTTCGGCTTAAGTCATCTCAAACACACTTGGACAATTCCAAGTTTCCCAACACTTGGATGTATTGTACGAGGCAAATGGAGATGGAATTAATCTTGGGCAAGTGAATTTCTTGTACATATGCAGCAAGAGGTTAAGTGTGGGGAGAGGGAAAAATCTTATTGATAGAGTTTTTTTAACTCTGTTAGAGTTTAGGCCAAAGATCGATGCAATTAATGGTGTCGAATACGAAAGCGTATGAGTTGTATCAATGATGGATTGCATAGGAGGAACCCAGCCTAGTCGATAATATTGGGCCTAGTCGACTAATGATTGGATATAGAGAGTTGAAGTTTCTGTTTTACTATAGAATAGTCGATTAGGATATTTCATAGTCGACTAATAATACTGATTAGTTGACTTATAGTCGACTAAGGCGGCTGCAGCGGCTATTTTCAAATCTGATTCTGATATCGTTTCTGACCAAATTTTAGTGCTTTTGGTTTCCTTTTCTTCATGACTTCTTTGGCTACATAAAGAGGGGGTATTGTCCACAATATTTGCAACTTATAATTGATTGATTCAATAAGAACTCTCTCCCCTTCTGCCCTGAGGACGTCGCAAATTATCGAACTTATTAAATTTTGTGTCTCTCTTTCTTTTTTTTCTTATTTACTTGTTTATGTGATTGGTGACTATTCTCTGGTGTGCTGTTATTCTTTGTTGCTTGGATTTCAACAAGTGGTATCAGAGCTTTCCGGGTTCGACAGGGAGGTTTTTCGTTCAGCTAGAGCAAATCAACTTGGAGACTGTCTATAATTTCATTCAGAGGTAAAGATCTGATCTTTCCTATTTGGATTTATTTTCACTAATCATTTTTCGCATTGTTTTGAGGAATCTATTGAGAAGACGGCCGAAGAAAAATCAATCCACAGTGAAAATCGTGAACTCACATCCGATGAAGATCGATGTGGTAAAGTTTAATGACTCGAACAATTTTGGAATGTGGAGGTAGTGAGGTGATGAATGCACTGACAGTATCAAACCTTGAAGACACTCTATGATTGAAAAAAAAAAGCTAGAGGAAACTTCTTAAAAAGATTGGACAAGATGAATAGGATGGTGTGTGATCGTATAATGTCTTGTTTGACGCAAGATATTAAGTACCATGTGTTGTATGAGACATCTGTAATGAAGATGTGGAGACTCTCGAGAAGCAATGTCTAACAAAGAGTATCAAGTCTCGACTGCATCTAAAGAAGAAGTTTATCGCTTCTGATTGAAGAAGGGACTCTCAATTGCGGAGCACATGAACGACTACATAAAGCTTCTTACAGATTTGATTAATTGGATGCGGATATCGAATAAGAGGATAAGGCGCTATTCTTCTGAATTCTCTTCCTGATGAAGAGTATGAGATATTCGTCCTTACTTTGATTAATGGGAAAAAAATCACTTAATTATAGGATGTGTCGGCTGATCTTGTAAATTATAAAGTGAGGAGGAAGGATAAGCAATTTTCTTCTAGTAGTACATCAGCAGAAGTGTTAGTGGTAAGAGGCAGGGGTTCCAATCAGAAAGGCAAAGGC
>JAVJIF010010816.1:0-60323 GCA_038442645.1 Agave tequilana
CCCTTAAAAATCATGTTTCCCGCCTGTTTGGTCCTTATTCGACTCTTATAATGCCTAGTTCAAGCCAATCGTGGCTGAAAGTTTGACTTTTGGTCAAACTTTCAAATTATGACTAGAAACAAGTTTAATTAGGAGTAATTGTATATGAAAACTATGTGATACTACTCTTGGCTCTTGAACTATATTTTCTTTCTGTTTGAACCCTATTCGGCTCTTATAAGGCCTAATTTAGGATAATCAGAGCTGAAAGTTTAACTTTTGATCAAACATTCAAATTAATACTACAAACAAGTTTAATTAGTAGCAATTATACATAGAAGCTATGCAATACCACTTTCAGCTATTGAAAATCATGTTTTTCTCGTTTGGCCCTATTCGGCTCTACTAAGGTCTAGTTCAGGTCAATCGGCACTGAAAATTTGACTTTTGGTCAAACTTTCAAATTAAGTACAAAAACAAGTTTAATTAGTAGTAGTTATATACATAAACTATGTAATACTACTCCCGACTCTTGAAATTCACGTTTTCTCACTGTTTGGGCCCTTTTGGCTACTAAAGACCTTATTCAGGCCAATCGAGATTGAAAGTTTAATTTTTGATAAAAAAAATCCCAATTAAGAGTAGAAATAAGCTTAATAAGTAGTAATTATGCATAAAAACTAAGTAATACTACTCTCCGCTCTTGAAAACCACGTTTTCTCCATGTTTAGGCCTATTATCTCTTATAAGGCCTCAGACATCGAGCTGAAAGTTTGACTTTATGTAAAACTTTCCAATCAATACTAGAAATAAGTTTAATTAGCAGTAAATATTTATAGAAACTATATAATATCACTCACGACTCTTAAAAACCATGTTTTCTTATAGTTTGGGCCTTATTTGGCTCTTATATGGCTCAGTTCAAGCTAATTAGAACTGAAAGTTTGACTTTTAGTTAAACTTCCCAATTAAAAGTAGAAACAAGGTAAATTGATATCAATTATACATAGAAAATATGTAATATCACTCTCAACTCCTGAAAACCATATTTTTCCTTTTTTCCATTTGGGCCCTATTCTACTCTTAAATAAAGCCTAGTCAGGGCTGAAGGTGTGAGTTTTCGTAAAACTTTCAAATTAAGACTAGAAACAAGTATAATTAGTAGTAATTATATATATAAACTATATAAAACTACTCTCGGCTCTTAAAATCTCATAACTCTTTGTTTAGGCCCTATTCGACTCTTATAAGGCTTTGTTCAGAGCAATCAGAGCTGAAAGTTTGATTTTTAATTAAATTTCAAATTAAGAATAGAAACAAATTTAATTATTAGTACTTATACAAAGAAACTATGTGATACTACTCCCAGCTCTAAAAAACTAATTTTTTCTCCCATTTGTGCATTCGGCTCTTATAATTCCTAGTTCAGACCAATCAGGGCTAAAATTTTAACTGACTTTTGGTTTAACTTTCAAATTAAGAATAGAACAAGGTTAATTTATATTAATTGTACATAAAAACTATATAATACCACTCTCAGCTCTTGAAACCATATTTTCTTCCCGTTCGGGCCCGATACTGTACTTATAAGGCCTAGCTTTCAGGCCATATAAGGGCTTAAAGTTTGACTTTTGGTCAAACTTCCTAATTAAAACTTAAAACAATTTTAATTAGTAGTATAGTGCCCAATGGGAAGCAGCCTTTTCTCCCGTTTGGGCCCTATTCAGCTCTTATAAGTCCTAGTTTAGGCTATCAAGGGCTGAAAGTTTAATTTTTGGTCAAACACTACCCAGTTAACACTAGAAACAAGGTTAATTCGCAGTAATTGTACATGGAAACTATGTAATGTCAATCTCAGCTCTTGAAAATCATGTTTTCCTATTGTATGGGCCCTATTTGGCTTTTATAAGGCATAGTTCTGGCTAATCGGGGCTGAAAGTTTGAACTTTTGGTCAAACTTACAAATTAAGAATAGAGACAAATTAATTAGTTGTAGTTTATACATAGAAACTATGTGAACTACTCCCGAATCTTGAAAACCATGGTTTCTCCCAGTTTGGGCCTATACGGCTCTTATAAGACCTTGTTTAGGCCAATTGGTGCTGAAAGTTTGACTTTTGGTAAAACTTCCTAATTAAGACTAGAAACAAGTTTAAGTAGTAGTAATTACACATAAAAACTATGTAATACTACTCCCGACTCTTGAAAACATCATTTCTCCTGTTTGGGCCTTGTTCGGCTCTTATATGGCGGCCTAGGCCAATCGGAGATGCAAGTTTGACTTTAAGTATGTAATCCCAATTAACACTAGAAATAAATAAATTAGTAGTAATTGTACATAGAAACTATGTAATACCACTCTAAGCTCTTGAAAATTATATTTTCTTCTTTTTTGGGTCATATTCGGCTCTATAAGGCCTAGTTTAGGCAAATAAGGGCTGAAAGTTTGACTTTTAGACAAACTTCCCAATTATGACTGGCAATAAGTTTATTTAGTAATTATACATAAAAACTATGTAATACTACTACCTTTACTTTTGAAAACTGTATTTTCTCTCTGATTGGACCCATTAGGCTCTTATAAGGCCTAATTCTGGCCAATAGGAGCTGAAAATTGCAATTTTAGTCAAGTTTCTCATTAACACTAGAAATAATCAGTAGTAATTGTACATAGCACTATGTAATACCTTTTACGGCCCTTGAAAACTACATTTTCCTCCCGTTTAGTTACTATTCGGCTCTTATACGGTGTAGTCTAGGCCAATTGAGTCTGAAAGTTTGATTTTTGGTAAAACTTTCCAATTATGACTAGACTAGTTTAATTAGTAATAATTATACATAAAAACTATGTACTACTGCTAATGACTCTTAAAAACCTCGTTTTCTCCCTGTTTGGGTCCTAATCGGCTATTATAATGCCTAGTTTAGGCCAATCGGGACTGAAAGTTTGACTTTTGGTCAAACTTTCTCATTAACACTAGAACAAGTAGTAATTAGTAGTAATTAGTAGTATAAAACTATGTAACACCATTCACGACCTTTGAAAACCATGTTTTCCTCCAGTTTTGGCCCCTATTCGACTCTTATGAGGCCCAGTTCAGGCCAATCAGGGCAGAAAGTTTAACTTTAGTTAAACTTCTCAATTAAGACAAGAAACTAGTTTAATTAGTAGTAATTATACATAAAAACTATGTATTACTACTTCTGGCTTTTGAAAACTGTATTTTCTCCCCGGTTGGACGTTATTCGGCTCTTATAAGGACTAGTTCAGGCTAATCAGGGCTGAAAGTTTGACTTTTGGTTAAACTTTCCAATTTAATATTAGAAACAAGGTTAATTAGTAATAATTGTATATAGAAACTATATAATACCGCTTTCAGCCCTTGAAAACCATGTTTTCTCCCGTTTGGGCCCTATTCGGCTCATATAAGGTCTAGTTTCAGGCAAATCGGGGCTGAAAGTTTGACTCTAGGTAAAACTTTTCAATTAAGATTAGAAACTAGTTTAATTAGTAGTAATTATACATAAAAACTATGTATTATTACTCTCGGCTCTTGAACCTCGTTTTCTCCCCGTTGGGTCTTAATCGGCCATTATAAGGTCTTGTTTAGGCCAATCAGGACTGAAAGTTTCACTTTTGGAAAAACTTCCCAATTAAGACTAGGAACTAGTATAATTAATAGTAATTATACGTAAAAACTATGTATTACTACTCCTGACTTTTGAAAACTGTATTTTCTCCATGTTTGGACCTTATTTGGCTCTTATAAGGCCCTTTTCAGGCCAATAGGGACTAAAAAAGTTTTAGTTCTGGTCAAACTTCCCAATTAACACTCGAAAAAAGGTTAATCAATAAAAATTGTATGTAGAACTATGTAATACCATTCTCGGCCCTTGAAAATCATGGTTTCCTCCCGTTTGGTCCCTATTTGACTCTTATAAGTTATACTTCAAGCCAATCGGGGCTGAAGCTTTACTTTTAGTAAAACTTCTTAATTAAGACTAGAAACTAGTTTAATTAGTAGTAATTATACATAAAAACTATGCATTACTACTCTCGGGTCTTGAAAACCTCATTTTCTCCCTGTTTGGGCCCTAATCGGCTATTATAAGGCCAGTCACGCCAATCAGGGCTCAAAATTTGACTTTTGGACAAACTTCCCAATTAACACTATAAACAAGATTAATGAGTAGTAATTGTACATATAAACTATGTAATACTATTCACTGCCTATGAAAACCATGTTTTCCTCCTCCCGTTTGGTCTCTATTCGGCACTTATAAGGCCTAGTTCAGACCAATCAGAGATGAAAGTTTGACTTTTAGTCAAACTTAGAAATAAGTTTAATTAGTAGTAATTATACATAAAACTATGTTATTCTACTCCCGGCTCTTGAAAACCACGTTTTCTCCCTGTTTGGGCTTTGTACGGCTCTTATAAGGCCTTGTTCAGGCTGATAGGGGCTGAAAGTTTGACTTTTGGACTTACCAATTAACACAAGAAATAAGGTTAATTAGTACTAATTTTACATAAAAATTATGTAATACCACTCTCAGCACTTGAAAACCTTATTTTCTCCCGTTTTGGTCCTATTCAGCTCTAATAAGGCCAAGTTCAGGTTAATAAGATTGAAGGTTTGAGTTTTGGTCAACTTTATAATTAAGACTAAAAATAAGTTTACTTAATGATAATTATACATAAAAACTATGTCATACTATTCTCGGCTCTTAAAAACCTCGTTTTCTCCCCGTTTGGGCCCTAATCGGTCCTTATAAGGCTTACTCAGGCCAATCGGGGCTGAAAGTTTAACTCTTAGTCAAACTTTTCAATTAACACTAGAAACAAAGTTAATTAGTAGTAATTGTACATAGAAACTATGTAATACCATTCATGTCCCTTGAAAATCATGTTTTCCTCCGTTTGGTCCCTATTCGGCTCTTATAAAGTATAGTTCAGGCCAATCGGGGCTGAAAGTTTGACTTTTGGTAAAACTTCCCAATTAAGACGAGAAACAAATTTAATTACTAGTAATTATATATAAAACTATGAATTACTTCTCCTTGCCCTTGAAAACTATGTTTTCCTCCTTTGGTCCTTATTCGGCTCTAATATTATAAGGTCTAGTCCAGACCAAACAGGGCTGAAAGTTTGAATTTTAGTCAAACTTCTCAATTAACACTAGAAATAAGACTAATTAGTCATAATTGTATATGAAAACTATGTAATACCATTCACGACCCTTGAAAATTTTGTTTCCTCCCATTTAGTCCCTTTTCGACTCTTATAAGGCCAATCAGGGCTGAAAGTTTCACTTTTGATCAAACTTTCAAATTAAGAATAGAAAAAAGTTTAATTTATAGTGGTTATAAATAAAAACTTAGTAATACTACACTCGGCTCTTAAAACCTCGTCTTCTCCCTGTTTCGACCCTATTCAGCTTTTATAAGGCCTAGTTCAGGCCAATCAGGGCTAAAAGTTTGTCTTTTGGTCAAACTTTCAATTACACTAGAAATAAGGTTAGTTAGTCGTAATGGCATAAAGAAACTAATTAATACCACTTATGGCTATTGAAAACTATGTTTTTCTCTCATGGGGCCCGATTTGGTTCTTATAATGCGCAGTTCAGGCCAACTGGGGCTGATGATTTGACTTTTGGTCAAACTTCCCGATTAGGAATAGAAAAGTGTTTATTAGTAATAATTATACATAAAAAATATGTAAAACTATTCTCGGCTCTTGAAAATCATGCTTTCTCCCTGTTTGTGGCCTATTTGGCTCTTCAATGCCTAGTTCAGCCAATCGGGGCTAAAATTTAACTTTTGGTCAAACTTCAAGATTAAGATGAGAAACAACTTTAATTTGTAGTAATTGAACACAGAAATTATGTAATACTGTTATCAGCTCTTTAAAATCACATTTTCCCCTCGTTTGGGCTATATTCGGCTCTTATAAGGCCTTGTTCAGGCCAATCGGGGCTGAAAGTTTGACTTTTGATCAAACTTCATAATTATGAGTAAAACCAGTTTAATTAGTAGTAATTATATATAAAAAATATGTAATGTAACTCACGACTCTTGAAAACCGCATTTTCTCCCTGTTTGGGCTCTATTTGGCTCTTATAGGGCCTATTTCAAGCCAATTACGGCTGAAAGTTTGACTTTAGATCAAACTTCCCAATTATCACTAGAAACAAGGTTAATTAGCAGTAATTATACATAAAAACTATGTAATACTACTCACGGCTCTTAAAAACCTTATTTTTCTCTCATTTGGGGTCTTATTCGGCTCTTATAAAGCCTAGCTCAGGCTAATCTGGGCTGAAAGTTGGGCCCTATTGGCTCTTATAGGTCCTATTTCAAGCCATTACGACTGAAAGTTTGACTTTAGATTAAACTTCCCAATTATCACTAGAAACAAGGTAATTATCAGTAATTATACATAAAAACTATGTAATACTACTTACGGCTCTTAAAACCTTATTTTCCTCTCATTTTGGGTCTTATTCGGCTCTTATAAGGCCTAACTCAGGCTAATCTGGGCTGAAAGTTAGGCCCTATTTGGCTCTTATAGGTCTTATTTTAAGCCAATTACAGCTGAAAGTTTGACTTTAGATCAAACTTCCCAATTATCACTAGAAACAAGGTTAATTAGCAGTAATTATATATAAAACTATGTAATACTAATCACGCTCTTGAAAACCTTATTTTCCTCTCATTTGGGGTCTTATTCGGCTCTTATAAGGCCTAGCTCAGGCTAATCTGTGGCTGAAAGTTTTACTTTTGGTCAAACTTCCTAATTAAGGCTAGAAACACATAAAATTAGTAGCAAATTTACAAAAAAAAGTATGTAATACCATTCAAGGCTCTTGAAAACATGTTTTCTCCCCGTTTTGTAGCTCTAGAAAATCATATTTTCCTCTTATTTAGGCCCTATTTGGCTCTTATAAGGCCTAATTTTAGCTAATCGGGTTTGAAAGTTTGACTTTTGGTCAAACTAACAAATTAAGAATAGAAACAAATTAATTAGTTGTAGTTTATACATAGAAACTATGTATCTGAACTACTCCCGAATCCTGAAAACCATAGTTTCTCCCCGTTTGGGCCCTATATGGCTCTTATAAGACCTGGTTCAGGCCAATCGGGGCTGAAAGTTTAACTTTTGGTAAAACTTCCCAATTAAGATTAGAAACAAGTTTATTAGTAGTAATTACCATAAAAACTATATAATACTACTCCCAACTCTTGAAAACCTCATTTCTCCCTGTTGGGCCTTATTCGGCTCTTATATGGCGGCCTAGGCCAATCGGAGATACAAGTTTGACTTTATGTCAGTAATCCCAATTAACGCTAGAAATAAAATAAATTAGTAGTAATTGTACATAGAAACTATGTAATACCACTCTAAGCTCTTTAAAATCATGTTTTCTTCCAATTTGGGCCATATTTGGCTCATAAGGCCTAGTTCAGGCCAATAAGGGCTGAAAGTTTGATTTTTGTCAAACTTTCTAATTAAGTCTAGAAATAAATTTATTTAGTAATAATATACATAAAAACTATATAAAACTACTCCTGACTTTTGAAAACTGTATTTTCTCTCTGATTGGACCTATTAAGCTCTTATAAGGCCTAATTCAGGCCAATATGAGCTGAAAGTTTCAATATTAGTCAAACTTCTCAATTAACACTAGAAATAAGCTTAATCAGTAGTAATTGTACATAGCACTATGTAATACCTTTTACGGCCCTTGAAAACCATATTTTCCTCCCATTTAGTCACTATTCGGCTCTTATAAGGTGCAGTTTAGGCCAATCGAGGCTAAAAGTTTGATTTTTAGTAAAACTTTTCCAATTAAGACTAGAACTAGTTTAATTAGTAATAATTATACATAAAAACTATGTGCTACGGCTAATGACTCTTGAAAAGCCTCATTTTATCCCTGTTTAGGTCCTAATCAACTATTTATTATAATGCCTAATTTAGGCCAATCGGGACTGAAAGTTTGACTTTTGGTCAAACTTTCTCATTAATACAAGAAACAAGGTTAATTAGTAGTAATTGTACATAAAAACTATGTAACACATTCACGAGCTTTGAAAACTATGTTTTCCTCCCGTTTGGTCCTATTCGGCTCATATGAAGCTCAATTCACGCCAATCGGTGCTGAATTTTGACTTTTAGTGAAATTTCTCAATTAAGACTGGAAGCTAGTTTAATTAGTAGTAATTATACATAAAAACTATGTGCTACTACTCGGGCTTTTGAAAACTGTATTTTCTCCCCAGTTTGACCTTATTAGGCTCTTATAAGGACTAGTTCAGGCTACTCAGGGCTTAAAGTTTGTCTTTTGGTCAAACTTTCAAATTTATTAGAAATAAGGTTAATTAGTAATAATTGTATATAGAAACTATACAATATCACTCTCAGCCCTTGAAAACCATGTTTTCTCCCGTTTGGGCCCTATTCGGCTCATACAAGGTCTAGTTCAGGCTAATCGGGGCTGAAAGTTTGACTCTAGGTAAAACTTCTTAATTAAAACTAGAAACTAGTATATTAGTAGTAATTATACATAAAAACTATGTATTACTACTCCTGAATTTTGAAAACTGTATTTTCTCTACGTTTGGACCCTATTAGGCTCTTATAAGGCCCTTTTCAGGCCAATAGGGGCTAAAATTTCAGTTTTGGTCAACTTTCCAATTAACACTAGAAAGAAGGTTAATCAATAGAAATTGTAGAACTATGTAATACCATTCTCGGCCCTTGAAAATCATGTTTTCCTCCCGTTTGGTCCCTATTCGGCTCTTATAAGGCCTACTTCAGGCCAATCAGTGCTGCAAGCTTGACTTTTAGTAAAACTTCTCAATTAAGATAAGAAACTAGTTTAATTAGTTACTATTATATATAAAAACTATGTATTACTACTCCGGCTCTAGAAAACCTCGTTTTCTCCCCGTTTGGGCCCTAATCGGATATTATAAGGCCTAGTTCACGCCAATCGAGGCTCAAAGTTTGACTTTTGGTCAACTTCCCAATTAACACTATAAACAAGATTAATGAGTAATAATTGTACATAGAAACTATGTAATACTATTCACGGCCCTTGAAAACCATATTTTCCTCCCGTTTTGGTCTCTATTCGGCTCTTATAAGGCCTAGTTCAGGCCAATCGAAGATGAAAGTTTGACTTTTGGTCAAACTTAGAAATAAGTTTAATTAGTAGTAATTATTTATAAAACTATGTCATTCTATCTACTCCGGCTCTTGAAAACCTCGTCTTCTTCTCCCTTTTGGGCTTTGTTCGGCTCTTATAAGGCGTAGTTCAGGCTAATAAGACTGAAGGTTTGACTTTTGGTCAAACTTTATAATTAAGACTAAAAACAAGTTTAATTAGTGGTAATTACATAAAAACTTTATCATACTACTCTCGGCTCTTAAAAACCTCGTTTTCTCCCCGTTTGGGCCCTTATCGGCTCTTATAAGGCTTACTCAGGCCAATCGGAGTTGAAAGTTTAACTCTTGATCAAACTTTTCAATTAACACAAGAAACAAAGTTTTTTGTAGTAATTATAAATAGAAACTATGTAATACCATTCATGACCCTTGAAAACCATGTTTTTCTTCTGTTTGGTCCCTATTCAGCTCTTATAAAGCCTAGTTCAGGCCAATCGGGGCTAAAAGTTTGACCTTTAGTAAAACTTCCCAATTAAGACGAGAAACAAGTTTAATTAGTATTAATTATATATAAAACTATGTATTACATCTCCTTGCTCTTAGAAACCTTGTTTTTCCCTGTTTGTACCTTATTCGGCTCTAATATTATAAGGTCTAGTCCAGACCGAACATGGCTGAAAGTTTGACTTTTAGTCAACTTCACAATTAACACTAGAAATAAGGTTAATTAGTCAAATTGCACATATAAACTATGTAATATCATTCACAGCCCCTTGAAAACTATGTTTTCGGCTCTTATAACACCTAGTTCAGGCCCAGCAAGGCTGAAAGTTTAACTCTTGATCAAACTTCCCAATTAACACTGAAAACAAGGTTAATTAGTAGTAATTGTATATAAAAACTATATAATACCATTCACGACAAACCATTCCGCCCGTTTAGTCCCTTTTCGACTCTTATAAGACCAATTTGAGGCTGAAAGTTTCACTTTTGATTAAACTTCAAATTAAGAATAGAAAAAAGTTTAATTTATAGTGGTTACACATAAAAACTTTGTAATACTACTCTCGGCTCTTAAAACCTCGTCTTCTCCCTGTTTTGACCATATTCAGCTCTTATAAGGCCTAGTTCAGGCCAACCATGGTTAAAAGTTTGTCTTTTGGTCAAACTTTTAATTAACATTAGAAACAAGGTTAATTAGTCGTACTTGCATTAGAAACTAATAAATACCACTCACAGCTCTTGAAAACCTTATTTTTCTCTCGTTAGGTCCCGATTTGGTTCTTTTAATGCGTAGTTCAGGCCAATTAGGGCTGAAGGTTTAACTTTTGGTCAAACTACCTGATTAGGAATAGAAACAAGTTTAATTAGTAATAATTATACATAAAAAAAATATGTGATACTATTCTCGGCTCTTGAAAATCATGCTTTCTCCCTTTTTGTGGCCTATTTGGCTCTTACAATGCATAGTTCAGGCCAATCGGGGCTAAAATTTAATTTTTGGTCAAACTTCCAGATTAAGATGAGAAACAACTTTAATTTATAGTAATTAACCATAGAAATTATGTAATACTACTATCAGCTCTTTAAAACCATATTTTCCCTCGTTTAGGCTATATTCGGCTCTTATAAGGCCTTGTTCAGGCCCATCGGTGTTGAAAGTTTGACTTTTGATCAAACTTCACAATTAAGAGTAGTACCAGTTTAATTATTAGTAATTATACATAAAAATTATATAATACAACTCACGACTCTTGAAAACCGCATTTTCTCCCCGTTTCGTCTTTATTTGGCTCTTTAGGGCCTATTTCAAGCCAATTAGGGCTGAAAGTTTGACTTTAAATCAAACTTCCCAATTAACACTAGAAATAAGGTTAACTAGCAGTAATTGTACATAAAACTATGTAATACTACTCACGCCCTTGAAACCTTGTTTTCCTCCCATTTGGGGTCTTATTCGACTCTTGTAAGGCCTAGCTCAGGCCAATCAGGGCTGAAAGTTTTACTTTTGGTCAAACTTCCTAATTAAGACTAGAAACATATAAAATTAGTAGTAAATTTACATAAAAACTATGTAATATCATTCAAGGCTCTTGAAAACATGTTTTCTCCCCGTTTGAACCCTATTCGACAAAGGCCTAATTCAGGTAAATCGGAGCTGAAAGTATGACTTTTGGTCAAACTTTCAGATTAAGACTTGAAACACCATTAATTAGCAGTAATTGTGTATAGAGTGTGTAATACTACTCTTGGCTCTTTAAAACAAATTTTCTTCCCGTTTAAGTAATATTCAGCCCTTATAAGGCCTTGTTCAGGCCAATCGGAGCAGAAAGTTTGAGTTTTGATCAAACCTTCCAACTAAGACTAGAAACTGTTGGCCCAGAGGCCTTCCACTCTAGTTTTGATGATGATTAACTCATGTAGTTATGTTTACTAATTATCTTGTGATGTTTAGCTTCAAATCATTAACTAAGATATTAGTTGGTGATTGCTTAACAAAGGAGTTTTTGAGCCTTTCACTTGGTGATTCAAGAGCCCGAGCATCTAGATCATTCATTGCACTTGCTCGTGGATCACGGTTTGGATCGAGTCGACTTGAAGATGGAATATCGTCAAGAAGACTTAGGTATCCATAGTTTAGTTTAGTGTGTTTTAGATCCATGTGTAAAGATTAGATAGTTGATATGCTCAAGTGCACAACACACACGTTTTATGGATATTGGTTTTCATGAATAGTTTTAGATCAAAACAAGTTTAAATAGTTTTTATGTATATTAGTATGTTCTATATACATACATGCTTCATATCTTAGACAAACTTATTTTGATATATCTATTCATGAGTTTTAGGAAAAATCAGAATTCCTATTGAAAAGTTCAAGTTTGGAAAAATACAGGTTTTGGTTTTTGACAAAATTGATAGACACAAAAATGGTTCAAAATGTTTGATATTTGTCTTGAAATATTTATCACAAGTTTGTATATCCATGTAAAATGACAAAACTAATTTTATGTATTTTTAGAAGATTTACGGTAATTTTTAGAAATATTTTTTACATGTTTTTTCTGACCCAGAACAGTGCCTGACAGGCTCTGGCGGTCGACCGGCCGTCGACCAGGATCCAGAGTCGGTCGACCGCCCGGTCGACCGACGTGCACAGATCTGTGCACGTTGCCTGGCACTTGGGCCGGTCGACCGGACCAGAGAGCTCTGCTCTCTGTTTTTGGGCGGTCAACCGGCTTCTTCCAACGGTCAAAAATTTGACCGTTGGCGGTCAACCCGGCCATTCGACCGCCAGCTGTTCTGGCTGACAAAAACAGCCAACGGCTAGTTTTCTGTTTGGGCCTATATAAACCCCATTTCTTTGGGATTTTGGCCAAGATTTCAAGAGCTAAAATTTCTCTCCTTTTCTTAGTATTTAAAACAAGTTTTCAAAAGTGTTTTTGTGCCAAAAGATCAATCTTATTTGTTTTAAGTGTTTTGTTTATTTCAAAGAAATTAGGTTTTTGGAATTAGTTTTGATCTAAAATTTCAATATCTATTTTGGTGTTTTCCCAAGAGAATTTCTTTGATCAAAACACTTTATTTTTCTACACTTGAGCTATCTTCTATCCTATTCTATTAGGATCTTTGTTTTGTGGAAAAAGAGATTGTTTATGGTTGAGATATACCACTTGTTGTAAAAACCCTTTGTTGGTTGCTCCCTCTTTGGTAGAGGTTGAGGTTGTGGTTTACTCTCTCTTTGTGAGGTGGAGTTGGTTGGTGTTTGTATCTCTCTTCGGTAGAGGTGGATTGTGTTGTTTCCCTCTTCGGTAGAGGTGATTTGTGGTTGTTTGGCTACGGGCCTACCCCTCTTGTGTGAGGTGGTGTTTGTTTGCCTCGGTGGAGGTTGTATTGGTTGAGAGAGGAGTTCGGTACTCCCGGTTGTACAAATCCTCCTCGGTGGAGGTTCCCTCGGTGGGAGTCCTCGGTGGACAAGTTAGTGGATTAGAAATCCTTCTCGGTGAAGGCGGGGACGTAGAGCTAGGGGCTCGAACCTCGAAACACATCTTATTGTTTGCGTTTGATCCATTGACTCTAAACTCTCTCTCTTTATTTTGTGTTGTGCATTGATTCATATTGCCATATCATTTATATGCTTGGATTGTTTGTGTGTGCCTTACTTGTGCCTAACCACGAGAGCTTCATATAACGCCTCAACTCTTATTCAGAGGAATCAAGAGGAGTTAGTCCAGAGCCCTTAATGGGGAATTCGGCTACACTCGTTGGTTGCACTAAGTGTAGTTGCAATTTTTTTTTAATTTCCGCATTTAGTTTTTAGATTAGCCTTATCACCTATTCACCCCCCTCTAGGTGATTTCAATTGGTATCAGAGCCTCCGCTCCTGATATTTGGTTTAACCACCTAGGAGTGTGATCTTGGACTTGCTAATCCATCATTTGTATTTGGCACATATATTTATTTGCACACACTCATGGATTGCTTGTCACCTCCATGTTCGATGTCTCCAACATTGAGATATGGAAATTTAGGATGTCCATGTATTTGAAAACCCTAGGCTTGCATGTTTTCCTTGCCGCCACCAAGAAATGTTATCTTGGTGACCGCAATCATATAGGGGCCAATTCACAAGCCCTTGAGGCTATTAGAAGCACGCTTAATAATGATTATCTTATGCTTGTTTCTAACCTTGATTCTGCTTTTGTAGTGTGGAACAAGTTGACCACCTCCACCTCCAAGCTTCAATTGCCAATCCAACAAGAGGATGAATCTAGTGGAGAATCCGAGTCACAATGCTTAATGGTCCAAGGGAATAACTCCCTTGAGGTACACTCAGAAACTCAATTAGATATTGATGATGCTAGTTCTTCTTGTGATGATCATGTTGATGCCAACACTTTAAATGAAGAACTTTCTATTGTTTGTGAAAAATTAATAGAAAAATATAATTTGTTGAAAAAGAAAAGTCAAGGAATTAACAATGAAAATAAAAATTTGCTTTCTAGACTTGACTTGGTTTTGCAAGAGAAAGTGGAGATTTCTAATGAAAGGGATTCATTGAGATCTAAACTTGAACTTGCTATTAATGAAAACAAAATTTTGAAAAATAAAAATGATTGTGAAAATGTTTTAAAGAAAAATGAAAACTTGACTTTAAACTTGATTCTATTGTAAAAGAGAATAATTCTTTGAAAATAAAAATTGATTCTATTTCAAAGGATTTAGATTTTTGTTTAAAGAAAAATGTTTCTTTGAAAAATAAAATTGATTCACATGTTTGCCATGCTAGGTTAGTTTCACCTATTGCATGCTCCACTTCTTCTTTAATTCAAAATGATATATCTTTGCTAAAGAAGAACATGGATTATTTGGGCTCCACTTTGAGCCATTGTGCCATGAATCATACACGGTTGGAATCCTTATTTCGAAAGAAACAAGTTCCTATTATGCATGCACACCCTCCATGGCATACACATGCATGCTCCTCACGGTCACCACCACCACACCATGTATGCTCATGTGTACACGTGTACACATTGTGGACGAAAGGGCCACCTTGCTAAGTTTTGCTATGATCGTATACATGATGAAAATTTAGCAACTAAATTTGTTTGGGTTAGGAAAGGTGCTAACCCCAATGGACCCAAAAGAGTATGGGTACCAAAGACCACCCCTATTGTATTTGATGTAGGTGTGGGCACTCGCATGACGTGAGAGTATCGGTACCTTGGAGTGGATGTGTTCCGAGCTTCATGGAGACTTGTAGGATGCATCACTTTCAAGGGATGTTTGGTGGGAGGACCACCTTAGTTTGGAGAACTAGAGAGGTACCTCATCGGTTTTGGTATCGATCTCTAGCTCCCGTTTATATTTACATGCTTTCGTATCATTGTTTATAGCATGTTTTGATGTTTATTGATTCATTATGCTTATGCCATGTTTATTAGATTAGTGATATACATGTTTAGTTATTTGAGACACCCATGTTTAATATGGACCTATATCTATGTATTCTCACTTTGTTTTTAACTAATATGTATGTCCTAGATCTAATGCACATGCATATACATAATGATCATATGTGTGTTTATGATTTTTGTTTTGTTTTGATGCTTAATGATGATTTGATTACATGTTTAAATGTTAGTTTTCATTAAGACTAGGATATATACTTGTACATATAGTGGGCGCCAAAAATAAACCTTTATATGTTTGGGCTTGAACGATTATTTGTACCCATTAGATGTGCTAGTATAGTCTAGTTTTGATGATTCATGCATTTTAAACATGTATTCCCATTTTGGACTTGTTTTTTGATCATGTGTTTTCACTTCATGTATATGTCTAATTTGTCAAAACTTTAAGATATACATGTATAACCTTTGAGTCATTTGCTTTACATGCAAATCTTTATTATAGACACAATTGTGTTTAGGGATATGTATATATACTTCTTGTTTTGTCAAAACATACATATGCCTTGAAGTATAATTTGTTTTCAATAAAAACGTAGTTTTGATGATTTTCATATTTTGAGGAATATTGAGCTTGAATGTCTATTTTTCATGATTATTTGTTTCACATAACACTTGTACACTCACTTCATTTAAATGTTTCTCATGATTGTGTTTTCATGAGTATGATATGAGCTTTTGTGGACTTTGAGTGTTTTTAGTGATCATGTGATTTACATAGTTTCATGAAAAATTTTTTCTTTTATTCCTTGCTTGAAGGATTTCGTACTAGTTAACAAGTTTTTCCATTTAACTAGTTCGTATTCTTCATTATGGTAGAGTTTTTCAGACATACACTATTTTTCAAATCTATTTTTGAAAACCCCTTCCTTCCACGGGCGGTTGGATGGGAGATCATGCTCATGTATGCTTTATAGTGAAAATCATTTTAAACTTGAACATGATTGGGTGGTAGGTTATATGAGATATACATTTGATATTATTGTTGTTTCAATTGGTATCAATATTGACATTTTTTGTATATTCATATATAAATGTATGTATGTATGCTTACTCTTCAAATAGTATCAATTTCGATTGGTATCTATTTTTTATACATATATATATTTAGTTTATGCTAAGCTTGAATTTTTAATGACCATCATGTTTCAATTGATTAGTTTTCAATTGGTATCTTAAACAAGCTTAAGCATTGTTTTACTTGGTATTTCATAAAGGGGAGAAAACTCGTATTTTATCTTTTAATTGGTATTTAGTTTACCATTGGTTTTGTATTCCACTCCCTTGCTTTATGATAGAAAATAATAATTTCAATTTGGTATCATATGTTTAAAAAGAATAATACTTTAAATTGGTATCAAGATGCTTATTTGTTTACTCAATTGGTATCAAGTTTTTGTTTATTTTCATTGGTATCTATTGATCTATTTCTTTCAATTGGTATCGATGAAAATTTATATTGATTTGTTTGTTTGACCCCTTTTGTTAATTCTTTGTTTCGAACAAAAAGGGGAAGAAGAATGTTTTGTTTTTACTTTAACCCCTTTGTTGATGACTGACAAAAAGGGGGAGAAGTATTTGAGTATATATGCATGTTTTATATGCTGTTTTGTTTATTATTTATTAGTTTGTCATTTAATTGGTATCAAGAGCATTTCATTGCTATCAAGAGCATGTTTCATTGCTATTAAGAGCATGTTTTTATTGGTATCATTTACATGTTTATGAGCTTACATTGCATATTTTATGTTTATCACTATGCATGTGTTAAGGGGGAGTTTCCTTGAAGCTTTACTTTAATCCATGCATATATAACTCCAAGAGTTTTGTCATCATCAAAAAGGGGAGATTGTTGGCCCAGAGGCCTTCCACTCTAGTTTTTTATGATGATTAACTCATGTAGTTATGTTTACTAATTATCTTGTGATGTTTAGTTTCAGATCATTAACCAAGATATTAGTTGGTGATTGCTTCAACAAAGGAGTTTTCACTTGGTGATTCAAGAGCCCGAGCATCTAGATCATTCATTGCACTCGCTCGTAGATCACGGTTTGGATCGAGTCGACTTGAAGATGGAAGATCGTCAAGAAGACTTAGGTATCCATAGTTTTAGTTTAGTGTGTTTTAGATCCATATGTAAAGATTAGATAGTTGATATGCTCAAGTGCACACACACACGTTTTATGGATATTGGTTTTCATGAATAGTTTTAGATCAAAACAAGTTTAAATAGTTTTTATGTATATTAGATATGTTCTATATACATACATGCTTCATATCTTAGACAAACTTATTTTGATATGTCTATTCATGAGTTTTAGGAAAAATCAGAATTCCTATTGAAAAATCCAAGTTTGGAAAAATACAGGTTTTGGTTTTTGACAAAATTGATAAGACACAAAAATGGTTCAAAATGTTTGATATTTGTCTTGAAATATTTATCACAAGTTTGTATATCCATGTAAAATGACAAAACTATTTTTACGGATTTTTAGAAGATTTACGGTAATTTTTAGAAATATTTTTAACATTTTTTCTGACCCAGAACAGTGCCTGACAGGCTCTGGCGGTCGACCGGCCGGTCGACCGGGATCCAGAGTCGGTCGACCGGGCCGGGCGGTCGACCGACGTGCACAGATCTGTGCACGTTGCCTGGCACTTGGGCCGGTCGACCAGGCGGTCGACCGGACCAGAGAGCTCTGCTCTCTGTTTTTGGGCGGTCGACCAGCTTCTTCCAACTGACAAAAATTTGACCGTTGGCGGTCGACCGGCCGGTCGACCGCCAGCTGTTCTGGCTAACAAAAACAACCAATAACAAGTTTTCTATTTGGGCCTATATAAACCCCATTTCTTTGGTATTTTGGCAGAGATTTCAAGAGCCAAAATTTCTCTCCTTTCTTGGTGTTTAAAACAAGTTTTCAAAAGTGTTTTTGTGCCAAAAGATCAATCTTATTTGTTTTAAGTGTTTTGTTTATTTCAAAGAAATTAGGTTTTTGGGAATTAGTTTTGATCTAAAATTTCAATATCTATTTTGGTGTTTTCCCAAGAGAATTTCTTTGATCAAAACACTTTATTTTTCCACACTTGAGCTATCTTCTATCCTATTCTATTAGGATCTTTGTTTTGTGGAAAAAGAGATTGTTTGTGGTTGAGATATACCACTTGTTGTAAAAAACCCTTTGTTGGTTGCTCCCTCTTTGGTAGAGGTTGAGGTTGTGCTTTACTCCCTCTTTGTGAGGTGGAGTTGGTTGGTGTTTGTATCCCTCTTCGGTAGAGGTGGATTGTGTTGTATCCCTCTTCGGTAGAGGTGATTTATGGTTGTTTGGCTACGGGCCTACCCCTCTTGTATGAGGTGGTGTTTGTTTGCCTCGGTAGAGGTTGTATTGGTTGAGAGAGGAGTTCGGTACTCCCGGTTGTACAAATCCTCCTCGGTGGAGGTTCCCTCGGTGGACAAGTTAGTGGATTAGAAATCCTTCTCGGTTGAAGGCGGGGACGTAGAGTTAGGGGCTCGAACCTCGAAACACATCTTGTTGTTTGTGTTTGATCCATTGACTCTAACTCTCTCTCTTTATTTTGTGTTGTACATTGATTCATATTGCCATATCATTTATATGCTTGGATTGTTTGTGTGTGCCTCACTTGTGCCTAACCACGAGAGCCTCATATAGCGCCTCAACCCTTATTCAGAGGAATCAAGAGGAGTTAGTCCAGAGCTCTTCACGGGAAATTCGGCTACACTCGTTGGTTGCACTAAGTGTAGTTGCAAATTGTTTTTAATTTTCGCATTTAGTTTTTAGATTAGCCTTATCACCTATTCACCCCCCCCTCTAGGTGATTTCAGAAACAAGTTTAATTAGTTGTAATTATACATTCGACTCTTGAAAACTGCATTTTCTCGCTGTTGCTTTATTCGGCTCTTATAAGGCCTAGTTCACGCGAATTTGCTGAAAATTTGACTTTTGGTCAAACTTCCCATTAACACTAGAGATAAGATTAATTAGCAGTAGTTGTCCATAGAAACAATGTAATACCAGTCACATCTCTTGAAAACCATATTTTTGTTCCATTTGGGTCCTATTCGACTCTGATAAGGCTCTAGTTCAAGCCAATCGAGGCTGAAAGTTTAGCTTTTGGTTAAACTTTCCAACTAAGATGAAAAATAAGGTTAATTAGTAGTAATTATACATAAAAACTATATAATCCCACTCATGGCTCTTGAAAACCTTGTCTTCCTCTCGTTTGGGTTCTATTCGGCTCTTATAAGGCCTAGTCAGGCCAATCGGGGCTGAAAGTTTTACTTTTGGTCAAACTTCCTAATTAATACTAGAAACACATTAAATTAATAGTAATTTACATAAAAACTATATAATACAACTCAACACTCTTGAAAACCATATTTATTCCCCGTTTGGGTCTTATTCGGCTCTTCAAAGGCATAGTTCAAGTAAATCGGGTTGAAAGTATGACTTTTGGTTAAACTTTTACATTAAGGTTAGAAATAAGGTTAATTAGAAGTCCATAGAATCTATGTAATACTTCTCTCAGCTCTTGAAAATCCACGTTTTCTCTCTGTTTGGGCCCTATTTGGCTCTTATAAAGCCGAGTTTCAGGGCAATCGAGACAGAAAGTTTGACTTTTGATCAAACTTCCTAAATAAGAATAGAAATAAGTTTAATTTGTAGTAACTATGCATAAAACTATGTAATTCTACTCCCGGCTATTGAAAACCTCGATTTCTCCCCTGTTTAGGCCCTATTCGGCTCTTATAAGGCATATTTCAGACCAATCAGAACTAAAAGTTTGACTTGAAAACCATGTTAATTTGTAATAAATATACATAAAAATTATGTAATTTCGCTCACTTGCTCTTGAAAATCATCTTTTCTTCCCGTGTGAGCGTTGTTCGGCTCTGATATGGCCTAGTTCAGGCCAATTAGGGCTGAAAGTTTGACTTTTGGTCAAACTTCCCAATTAACACTAGAATCAAGGTAATTAGTAGTACTTGTATATAGAAACTATGTAATACCACTCTCAACTATTGAAAAATCATGTTTTCTCTCCCGATAGGGCCTTTTTCGGTAGATAAGGTCTGGTTCAGTCAGGCCAATAAGAGCCGAAGGTTTGACTTTTAGTTAAACTTCCTAATTAAGACTAGAAATAAGTTTAATTAGTAGTAATTAAACATAACAAACTATGTCATACTACTCCTGGCTCTTGCAAACCTCATTTTCTCCCCATTTGGCCCCTAATCGGCTCTTATATAAGGCGAAATTCAGGCCAATCGGAGCTGAAGTTTGAGTAACACTAGAAACAAAGTTAATTAATACTAATTGTACATAGAAACTATGTAATAACATTCACGACTCTTGAAAACCATGTTTTCCTCCCGTATAATCCTTATTCGGTTCTTATAAGGCCTAGTACAGACAATAGGAGCTAAAAGTTTGACTTTTGCTAAAACTTCCCAATTAAGACTAGAAACAAGTTTAATTAGTTGTAATTATATATCAAAACTATGTATTACTACTCCTAGCTCTTGAAATCTTATTTTTTCCCCGTTTGAG
Organism: Agave tequilana; assembly: GCA_038442645.1. NCBI lineage: Eukaryota > Viridiplantae > Streptophyta > Magnoliopsida > Asparagales > Asparagaceae > Agave > Agave tequilana. The sequence continues at coordinate 20,691 of JAVJIF010010816.1, forward strand.
CCTTAATTCGGCTCTTATAAGCCTAATTCAGGTCAATCGGGACTGAAAGTTTGACTTTTGGTCAAACTTCTCAATTAACACAAGAAACATGGTAATTAGTAGTAATTGTACATATAATTTATATAATACCGTTCAAAGCCCTTGAAAATCATAATTTCCTCCCGTTTTTTCCCTATTCGGCTCTTATAAGGCCCTAGCTTAGGCCAATCGCAGTTGAAAGTTTGACTTTTGGTAAAAACTTACCAATTAAGACTTGAAAATAAGTTTATTAACTAATAATTATATATAAATTTAGGTATTACTACTACTCTCGGTTCTTAAAAACCATATTTTCTCCCCGTTTATGCCTTATTCGGCTCTTATATAACTCCTTGTTCAGGCCAATCGAGGCTGAACGTTTGGCTTTTGGTCAAGATTTCTAATAAATACTAGAAATAAGGTTAATTAGTAGTAATTGTATAAAAAAAACTACGTAATCTCACTCTCAGATCTTGAAAATCATGTTTTCCTCCAGTTTGGGCCCTATTCGGCTATTATAAGGCGTAGTTCAGGCCAATAAGGATAGAAGGTTTGACTTTTGCTAAAACTTTCTAATTAAGATTAGAAATAAGTTTAATTAGTAGTAATTATACATAAAAGCTATGTAATACTACTCCCGGCTATTGAAAATCGCATTTTCTCCCAGTTTGACCCCAATTTGGCTCTTATAAGGCCTAGCTAAGGCCAATAGAGGCTGGAAACTTGCCTTTGGTCAAATTTCCCAATTAACACTAGAAACAAATTTAATCAGTATTAAATGTACATAGAAATTATGTAATACCGTTCACCGCCCTTGAAAGTCATGTTTTCCTCCTGTTTATTCCCTACTCAGCTCTTACATGGCCTAGACAAGCCAATCGGGACTGAAAATCTGACTTTTTATCAAACTTTCAAATTAAGAATAGAAAACAAGTTTAATTTATAGTAATTATACATAAAAACTATCAATACTAATCCCAGCTCTTGAAAACGTCGTTTTCTCCCCGTTTAGGCTGTATTCGTTTATTATACGGTTACTCAGGCCAATAAGGACTGAAATTTTGATTTTTGTCAAACTTTCTGATTAGCACTAGAAACAAGGTTAATTAGCAGTATTGTGCATAGAAACTATGTTAACCACTCTCAGCTCTTGAAAACCATATTTTCCTTTTGTTTAAACCTTATTCGGCTCTTATAAGCCTAATTCTGGCCAATAAGGGCTGAAGGTTTGACTTTTGGTCAAACTTCCTAATTATGATAAGAAATAAGGATAATTGTAGTAATTGCACATAGAAACTTTATAATACCACTCTCAGCTCCTGAAAACCATGTTTTCCTAGGGTTTGGATCCTATTTAGCACTAGCACGTATATGGCCGAATTCAGCCCAACCGGGGCTAAAAGTTTGACTTTTGGTCAAACTTTCAAATTAAAATATAAAACAAGTTTAATTAGTAGTAGTTATACATAGAAACTATGTGATACTACTGTAGGCTTTTGAAATCCATGTTTTCTCCCTATTTTTTTATTCGGCTCTTATAAGGCCTAGTTGGGGCTAATCAAGGCAGAAAGTTTGACTTTGGCTAAACTTTTTAATTAAGACTAGAAAAGAGTTTAACTAGTAGTAATTATACCTAAAAACTATGTAATACTACTCCCTGTTTGGGTCCTATTCAGCTCATATAATAACTAGTTCAGGCCAATCGTGGCTGAAAGTTTGACTTTTAGTTAAAAATTTCAAATTAAGATTAGGTAGTAGTAATTTATATATATAATTATGTAATAACAACTCTTGGCTCTTTAAACCATGTTTTCTCCCCATTTGGGCCATATTAGGCTCTTATAAGGCTTAGTTCAGGCTAATCGGGCCTGAAAGTTTGATTTTTGATCAACTTTCCAACTAAGACTAGAAACAAATTTAATTAGTAGTAATAAACATATAACTATGAAATACTATTCTCAGATCTTGAAAACTGCAATTTCTCCCCGTTAGACCCTATTAGCTCTTATAAGGTCGAGTTCAAACCAATCGGAGTTAAAAGTTTGATATTTGGTTTAACTTTTCAATTAATACTAGAAACATGGTTAATTGCAATAATTGTACATAGAAACTACGTAATACCACTCTCAGCTCTTGTAAACCATATTTTCCTCCGGTTTGGACCATATTTTGCCCTTATTTGGCCGAGTTCAGGCCAATCGGGGCTGAAAGTTTGACTTTTGGTCAACTTTCAGATTAAGAATAAAAACAAGTTTAATTTATAGTGCCTATATATAAAACTATGCAATACAATTATCGGCTCTTGAAAACTGCATTTTCTCCCTGGTGCGCCCTATTCGGCTCTTATAAGGCCTAGTTCACGCAAATTAGCTGAAAATTTGACTTTTGGTCAAACTTCCCAATCAACACTAAAGCAAGATTAATTAGCAGTAGTTGTCCATAAAAACAATGCAATACCACTCACATCTCTTGAAAACCTTATTTTCCTCCCATTTGGGTCCTATTTGACTCTAATAAAGCCATAATTTAAGCCAATCAGGGCTGAAAATTTGACTTTTGGTCAAACTTCCCACTAAGATGAGAAACAAGGTTAATTAATAGTAATTATACATAGAAACTATATAATACCATTCATGGCTCTTGAAAACCTTGTCTTCCTCTCGTTTAGGTTCTATTCAGCTTTTACAAAGCCTAGTTCAGACCAATCGGGGCTGAAAGTTTACTTTTGGTCAAAATTCCCAATTAATACTACAAACTTCCTAATTAAGAATAGAAACAAGTTTAATTTGTAGTAACTATACATAAAACTATGTAATTCTACTCCCGGCTATTGAAAACCTCGATTCTCCCTATTTAGGTCCTATTCGGCTCTTATAAGGCATATTTCAGACCAATCGGAACAAAAAGTTTGACTTGAAAATCATGTTAATTTGAAAGTTTGACCAACTTTAAACCTGATTGGCCTGAACTGGGCCTTATAAGAGCTGAATAGGGCCTAAACGGGGAGAAAATGAGATTTTCAAGGGCCAAAAAAAGTATTGCATAGTTTTATATATAACCACTATAAATTAAACTTTTTTTTATTCTTAATCTGAAAGCTGACCAAAAGTCAAACTTTCAGCCCCGATTGGCCTGAACTCGGCCAAATAAGCGCCAAATATGGCCCAAACTGGAGGAAAACATGCTTTACAAGAGCTGAGAGTGGTATTACGTAGTTTCTATGTACAATTCTGCAATTAACCGTGTTTCTAGTATTAATAAAAAAGTTAAACTAAATATCAAACTTTTAGCTCCGATTGGTTTGAACTCGACCTTATAAGAGCTAATATGGCCCAACGGGGAGATTGCGGTTTTCAAGATCTGGGAGTAGTATTTCATAGTTTTTATGTTTATTACTACTAACTAAACTTGTTTCTAGTCTTAGTTTGAAAGTTTGAACCAAAATCAAACTTTCAGGCCCAGTAGCCTGAACTAAGTCTTATAAGAGCCGAATATGGCCCAAATGGGGAGAAAACATAGTTTAAAGAGCCAAGAGTTGTATTACATAATTTCTATGTACAATTACTACTACCTAAACTTGTTTCTAGTCATAATTTGGAATTTTTAATTAAAAGTCAAACTTTCAGCCACGATTGGCCTGAACTAATTATTATAGGAGCTGAATAGGACCCAAACGGCGAGTAGTATTACATAGTTTTTAGGTAAATTACTACTAATTAAACTTGTTTCTATTCTTAATTGGAAAGTTTGGCTAAAGTCAAACTTTTAGTCTTGATTAGCCCCAATTAGACCTTATAAGAGCCGAATAGGGCCAAAACAGGGAGAAAACATGGATTTCAAGAGCCTGCTATAGTATCACATAGTTTCTATATATAACTACTACTAATTAAACTTGCTTCTATTTTTAATTAGAAAGTTTGACCAAAAGACAAACTTTCAGCCCCGATTGGGCTGAATTCGGCCATATAAGTGCCAAATAAGGTCCAAACCCTAGAAAAACATGATTTTCAAGAGCTGAGAGTGGTATTATAAAGTTTCTATGTACAATTACTACAATTAACCTTATTTCTTATCATAATTAGGAAGTTTGACTAAAAGTCAAACCTTCAGCCCTTTTTGGCCGGAACTAGGCCTTATAAGAGCCGAATAGGGTCTAAACAAAGGAAAAACATGATTTTCAAGAGCCGAGAGTGGTATAACATAGTTTCTATGTACAATTGCTACTAATTAACCTTATTTCTAGTGTTAATCAGGAAGTTTGACTAAAAGTTAAAATTTCAGCCCCGATTGGCCTGAAGTAAGCCGTATAGTAGGCGAATACAGCCTAAACGGGGAAAAAATGATGTTTTCAAGAGCTTGGAGTAGTATTGATAATTTTATATATAATTACTATAAATTAAACTTGTTTTCTATTCTTAATTTGAAAGTTTTACAAAAAAGTCAAATTTTCAACCCCGGTTGGCTTGTATGGGCCATGTAAGAGCTGAGTAGGGACTAAACGGGAGGAAAATATAGCTTTCAAGGGCCGTGAACGGTATTACATAGTTTCTATGTACAATTAATACTGATTAATTTTATTTCTAGTGTTAATTGGAAGTTTGACCAAAAGGCAAGTTTCCAGCCCCTATTGGCCTTAGCTAGGCCTTATGGGAGCCGAATAAATAGGGCTCAAACTGGGAGAAAATGTGATTTTCAATAGTCGGGAGTAGTATTACATAGCTTTTATGTATAATTACTACTAATTAAACTTATTTCCAGTCTTAATTAGAAAGTTTTAGCAAAAGTCAAACCTTCTGTCCTTATTGGCCTTAACTAGGCCTTATAAGAGCCGAGTAGGGCCTAAACTGGAGGAAAACATGATTTTCAAGATCTAAGAGTGAGATTACATAGTTTGTGTGTACAATTGGTACTAATTAACCGCACTTCTAGTATTTATTGGAAATCTTGACCAAAAGCCAAACTTTCAGTCTCGATTGGTCTGAACAAGGAGTTATAAGAGCCGAATAAGAGAAAAACGGGGAGAAAATATGGTTTTTAAAAGCCAAGAGTAGTAATACCTAAATTATATATATAATTACTAGTAAACAAACTTATTTTCAAATCTTAATTGGTAAGTTTTTACCAAAGTCAAACTTTCAGCCCCGATTGGCCTAAGTTAGGCCTTATAAGAGCTGAATAAAGACAAAACGGGAGGAAATTTTAGTTTTCAAGGGCTGTGAATGGTATTATACAGATAATATGTACAATTACTACTAATTAACCATGTTTCTTGTGTTAATTGAGAAGTTTGACCAAAAGTCAAACTTTCAGCCTCACTTGACCTGAACTAGGCTTATAAGCGCCGAATTAAGTCTCAAACGGGAAAAAAATAAGATTTTCAAGAGTCGGGAGTAGTAATACATAGTTTTTATGTATGGTTACAATTAATTAAACTTGTTTCTAGCCTTAATTCGAAGTTTTATCAAAATCAAACTTTTAGCTCCATTGGCCTGTAGGCCTTATAAGAACCGAATAGGGGCCAAACAGGAGAAAATCATGGTTTTAAAGAGTCGTGAATGGTATTACATAGTTTCAATATACAATTAGTACTAATTAACTTTGTTTCTAGTGTTAACTCAAACTTCAGCACAGATTGGCCTAAATTAGGCCTTATAAGAGCCGATTAGGGCCAAATGGGGAGAAAATGAGGTTTGCAAGAGCTAGAGTAGTATGACATAGTTTTTATGTTTAATTACTACTAATTAATCTTATTTCTAGTCTTAATAACGCAGTTTAACCATAAGTCAAACCTTCAGCTCTTATTGGTCTGACTGAACCAGGCTTTATCTGAGCCGAATAAGGTCCTATTGGTAGAAAACATGATTTTTACTAATTACCTTGATTCTATATTGTTAATTGGAAAGTTTGACTTTAGTTTGACTAAAAGTCAAACTTTCAGCCCCGATTGGCCTGAACTAGGCCTAATAAGAGTCGACTAAGGCTCAAACAGGGAGAAAACGAGGTTTTCAGGTGCCGGGAGTAGTATGACATTGTTTTTATATATAATTACACTAACTATGCCTTATAAGAGCCGAATGGGGCCCAAGCGGGTGAAAATGCAGTTTTCAAGAGCCCGGAGTTGTGTTACATAATTTTTTGTATAATTACTACTAAGTAAATTTGTTTTAAGGCTTAATTAGGAAGTTTGACCAAAACTCAAACCTTTTAAGTGCATATTAGGGCCCATACGGGAAGAAAATAGGGTTTCAAGTGTTGAGAGTGGTATTACATAGTTTCTATGTAGAATTAATACAACTTAATCTTGTTTCCAGTTTTAATTGGGAAGTTTGGCCAAAAGCCAAACTTTCAGCTCTGATTAGCCTTAAGTCAAAAGTCAAGAGCTTAAAAAAGTATTATTACATTGTTTTATTTCTAACCACTATAAATTAAACTTGTTTTAATTCTTAATCTGAAAGTTGACCAAAAGTCAAACTTTCAGTCCCGATTGGCCTGAACTCGGCCAAATAAGCGCCAAATAACCGGAGGAAAACATGGTTTACAAGAGCTGAGAGTGATATTATAAGTTTCTATATACAATTATTGTAATTAACCGTGTTTCTAGTATTAATTGAAAAGTTAAACCAAATATCAAACTTTTAGCTCCGATTGGTTTGAACTCGACATTATAAGAGCTAATAGGGCCCAACAGGGAGAAATTACAGTTTTCAATATCTAGGAGTAGTATTTCATAGTTTTTATGTTTATTACTACTAATTAAACTTGTTTCTAGTCTTAGTTAGAAAGTTTGATCAAAAATCAACCTTTCAAGCCCGATTAGCCTGAACTAAGCCTTATAAGAGCCGAATATGGCCCAAATGAGGGAAAACATGGTTTAAAGAGCCAAGAGTTGTATTACATAATTTCTATGTACAATTACTACTACCTAAACTTGTTTCTAGTCTTAATTTGGAAGTTTTAACCAAAAGTCAAACTTTTATCCACGATGGCCTGAACTAGTTATTGTATGAGCTGAATCGGACCCAAACAGGGAGTAGTATTACATAGTTTTTAGGTATAATTACTACTAATTAAACTTGATTTTAGTCTTAATTGAAAAGTTTGGCCAAAGTCAATCTTTCAGCCTTGATTTGCCCCAATTAGGCCTTAAAAGAGCCGAAAATAGGGCCAAAACAGGGAGAAGACATGGATTTCAAGAGTCTGTAGTAGTATCACATAGTTTCTATGTATAACTACTACTAATTAAACTTGTTTCTATTTTTAATTTGAAAGTTTGACCAAACGTCAAACTTTCAGCCCCGATTGGGCTGAATTAGGCCATATAAGTGCCAAATCGGGTCCAAACCCTAGGAAAACATGGTTTTCAAGAGCTGAGAGTTGTATTATAAAGTTTCTATGTACAATTACTATAATTAACCTTATTTCTTATTCAAATTAGGAAGTTTGACCAAAAGTCAAACCTTTAGCCCTTATTGACCAGAATTAGGCCTTATAAGAGCCGAATAGGGTCTAAACAAAAGGAAAAACATGGTTTTCCAGAGCTGAGAGAGGTATAACATAGTTTCTATGTACAATTACTACTAATTAACCTTGTTTCTAGTGTTAATCAGGAAGTTTGACCAAAAGTCAAAATTTCAGTCCTGATTGGCATGGAGTAAGTCATATAATAGGCGAATACAGTCTAAACGGGGAGAAAACAAGGTTTTCAAGGGCTGGGAGTAGTATTGATAGTTTTTATGTATAATACTGTCAATCAAACTTGTTTTCTATTCTTAATTTGAAAGTTTAACAAAAAATCAAACTTTCAACCTCGATTTGCTTGTCTAAGCCATGTGAGAGCTGAGTAGGGACTAAACGGGAGGAAAACATGGCTTTCAAGGGCCGTAAACGGTATTACATAGTTTCTATGTACAATTAATACTGATTAACTTTGTTCTAGTGTAAATTGGGAAGTTTGACCAAAAGGCAAGTTTCAAACCCTATTGGCCTTAGCTAAGCCTTATAAGAGCCGAATAGGGTTTAAACTGGGAGAAAATGCGATTTTTAATAGCCGGGAGTAGTGTTACATAGCTTTTATTTATAATTATTACTAATTAAACTTATTTCTAGTCTTAATTGGAAAGTTTTAGCAAAAGTCAAACTTTCAGTCCTTATTGGACTGAACTAGGCCTTATAAGAGCCGAGTAGGGCCCAAACTGGAGGAAAACATAGTTTTCAAGATCTGAGAGTGAGATTACATAGTTTTTGTGTACAATTGCTACTAATTAACCTTATTTCTAGTATTTTTTGAAAATCTTGACCAAAAGCCAAACTTTCATCCTCGATTGACCTGAACAAGGAGTTATAAGAGCCAAATAAGGCACAAACGGGGAGAAAATATGGTTTTTAAGAGCCAAGAGTAGTAATACCTAAATTATATATATAATTACTAGTAAATAAACTTATTTTCAAGTCTTAATTAGTAAGTTTTTACCAAAAGTAAAACTTTTAGCCCCGATTGGCCTGAGTTAGGCCTTATAAGAGCCGAATAGCGACAAAATGGGAGGAAACTATGGTTTTCAAGGGCTTTGAATGATATTATATAGATTATATGTACAATTACTACTAATAACCATGTTTCTTGTGTTAATTGAGAAGTTATATCAAAAGTCAAACTTTCTGCCCCGATTGACCTGAACTAGGCTTATAAGAGTCGAATTAAGGCTAAAACTGGGAAAAACCAAGATTTTCAAGAGCGGGAATAGTAATACATAGTTTTTATATATAATTACAATTAATTAAACTTCTTTCTAGTCTTAATTGGGAAGTTTTAGCAAAAGTCAAACTTTTAGCTCCTTTTGGCCTGTACTAGGCCTTATAAGAACCGAATATAGACCAAACGGGAGGAAAACAGGGCTTTCAAGAGTCGTGACTAGTATTACATAGTTTCTATGTACAATTAGTACTAATTAACTTTGTTTCTAGTGTTAACTCAAACTTCAGCTCCGATTAGCCTGAATTATGCCTTATAAGAGCCGATTAGGGGCCAAATGGGGAGAAAAAAATGAGGTTTATAAGAGGCAGGAGCAGTATGGCATAATTTTTTATGTTTAATTACTACTAATTAAACTTATTTCTAGTATTAATTAGGAAATTTAACCAAAAGTCAAACCTTCAGCTCTTATTGGCCTGACTGAACCAGGCCTTATCTGAGCCGAATAAGGCCTTATCGGGAGAAAACATGATTTTTTAATAGCTGAGAGTGGTATTACATAGTTTCTATATACAATTATTACTAATTACCTTGATTCTAATGTTAATTGGGAGGTTTAACCAAAAGTCAAACTTTTCAGCCCCGATTGGCCTGAACTAGGCCTAATAAGAGCCGAATAAGGCCCAAACTGGGAGAAAACGAGGTTTTCAAGAGTCGGGAGTAGTATGACATTGTTTTTATGTATAATTACTACTAACTAAACTTGTTTCTAGTCGTAATCTGAAAGTTTGACTAAAAGTCAAATTTTCATCCTCGATTGGCCTGAATTAGGCCTTATGAGAGCCGAATAGGGTGAAAACGGGGGGAAACATGTCTTTCAAGAGCTTGGAGTAGTATCACATAATTTTATGTATAACCACTACTAATTAAACTTGTTTCTATGCTTAATTTTATAGTTTGACCGAAAGTCAAATTTTTAACCCCGATTGGCCTGAACTCGGCCATATAAGTACCAAGTAAGACGCAAACAAGAGGAAAATATGATTTTCAAGAGCTGAGAGTCGTATTACATTTTTCTGTATATAATTACAACTAATTAACATTGTCGATTAGCCTGAACTCGGCTTTATAAGAGCCCAAAAGGGCCCAAATGGGGAGAAAATGTTGTTTTCAAGAGTCGGGGTTTTCAAAAGCCAGGAGTAGTGTTACATAGTTTTTTGTATAATTACTCCTAATTAAACTTGTTTCTAGTCTTAATTGGAAGTTAGATCAAAAGTCAAACTTTCAGCCCCGATTGGCCTGAATAGGCCTTATAAGAGCCGAATATGGCCTAAATAGGGAGAAAATGTGGTTTTAAAGAGCCAGGAGTTATAGTACATAGTTCTATGTACAATTACTACTACTTAAACTTATTTCTAGTTTTAATCTAAAAGTTTGACCAAAAGTCAAACTTTCAGCCCCGACTGGCCTGAACTAGGTATTATAAGAGCCTAATAAAACCCAAACGAGGAGATAACGAGATTTTCAAGAGCTGGGAGTGGAATTACATAGTTTCTATATATATTTACTATTAATTAACTTTGTTTCTAGTCTTAATTGGCAAGTTTGATTAAAAGTCAAATATGCCTTATAAGAGCCGAATAGGGACCAAATGAGAGAAACCGAGGTTTTCAATAGCCGAGAGTAGAATTACATAGTTTTATATATAATTACTTAAAATTAAACTTGTTTCTAATCTTAAGTAGAAAATTTGATTAAAAGTCAAACTTTCAGCCCTGATTGCACTGAACTCAGCTTTATAAGCGCAGAATAAGGGCTAAACGGACAGAAAACGTGTTTTTTCAAGAGCCGAAAGTAGTATTACATAGATTCTATACACAATTATTGCTAATTAATGTTGTTTCAAGTCTTAATCTGAAAGTTTGACCAAAAGTCATACTTTCAGCCCCGATTTACCTGAATTAGGCTTTAGTCGAATAGGGTTCAAACGGGGAGAAAACATGTTTTCAAGAGTCTTGAGTGGTGTTACATAGTTTTTATGTAAATATACTACTAATTTTATGTGTTTCTAGTCTTAATTAGAAAGTTTGACCGAAAGTAAAACTTTCAGCCCTGATTGGCCTGAGCTAGGCCTGATAAGAGCCGAATAAGACCCCAAATGGGAGGAAAATAAGGTTTTCAAGAGCCGTGAGAAGTGTTACATAGTTTTTAGGTACAATTACTGCTAATTAACCTTATTTCTAGTGCTAACTCGGAAGTTTGATCTAAAGTCAAACTTTCAACCCTAATTGGCTTGAAATAAGCCCTATATAAGAGCCAAATAGGGCCTAAACGGGGAGAAAATGCAGCTTTCAAGAGTCGTGAGTTGTATTACATAATTTTTATGTATAATTACTACTAATTAAACTGGTTCTACTCTTAGTTGTGAAGTTTGATCAAAAGTCAAACTTTCAGCCCCGATTGGCCTGAACAAGGCCTTATAAGAGCCGAATATATGCCAAACGAGGGGAAAATATGATTTAAAAGAGCTGATAGTAGTATTACATAATTTCTATATTCAATTACTATAAATTAAAGTTGTTTATCATCTTAATCTGAAAGTTTGACCAAAAGTTAAATTTTAGCCCTGATTGGCCTGAACTTGACATTGTAAGAGCCAAATTGGCCATAAATAGGGAGAAAGCATGATTTTCAAGAGCCGAGAATAGTATCACATATTTTTTATGTATAATTATTACTAATTAAACTTGTTTTTATTCCTAATCGGGAAGTTTGACCAAAAGTCAAACTTCAATCCCAATTGGCCTGAACTACGTATTATAAGAACCAAATCGGACCCAACGAGAGAAAAACATGATTTTCAAGAGCCGTGAGTGGTATTAATTAGTTTCCATATGCAATTATGACTAATTAACCTTGTTTCTAGTGTTAATTGAAAGTTTGACCAAAAGACAAACTTCTAACCCTGATTGGCCTGAACTAGGCCTTATAAAAGCTGAATAGGGTCAAAACAGGGAGAAAATAAGGTTTTAAGAGCCGAGAGTAGTATTACAAAGTTTTATGTATAACCACTATAAATTAAACTTTTTTCTATTCTTAATTTCAAAGTCTGATCAAAAGTGAAACTTTTAGCCCTGGTTGGCCTTATAAGAATCGAAAAGGGACTAAAAGGGAGGAAAACATGATTTTCAAGGGTCGTGAATAGTATTGCATAGTTTTTATATACAATTACTATAAATTATCCTTGTTTTCAGTGTTAATTGGAAAGCTTGATCAAGAGTCAAACTTTCAGCCTTGCTTGGCCTGAACTAGGTCTTATAAGAGCCGAATAGGGACCAAAAGGGAGGAAAACATAGTTTTCAAGGGCTGTGAATGGTATTACATAGTTTATATGTACAATTATGATTAATTAACCTTAATTATATTGTTAATTATGAAGTTTAACTAAAAGTCAAACTTTCAGCCCTGTTTGGTCTAGACTAGACCTTATAATATTAGAGCCGAATAAGGTACAAACAGGAAAAAATAAGGTTTCCAAGAGCAAGGAGAAGTAATACATAGTTTTATATATAATTACTACTAATTAAACTTGTTTCTCGTCTTAATTGGGAAGTTTTACCAAAAGACAAACTTTCAGCCCCGATTGGCCTGAACTAGGCTTTATAAGAACCGAATAGGGACCAAACAAGAGGAAAACATGGTTTTCAAGGGCCATGAATGGTATTACATAGTTTCTATGTTCAATTACTACTAATTAACTTTGTTTCTAGTGTTAATTGAAGAGTTTGACCAAGAGTTAAAAACTTTCAGCCCCGATTGGCCTGAGTAAGCCTTATAAGAATCGATTAGGGCCCAAACGGGGAGAAAACGAGGTTTTCAAGAGCCAAGAGTAGTATGACATAGTTTTTATATATAATTACCACTAATAAAACTTGTTTTTTGTCTTAATTATAAAGTTTGACCAAAAGTCAAACCTTCAGTCTTATTAGCCTGAAGTAGGCCTTATTAAAGCCGAATAGGACCAAAACGGGAGAAAATAAGGTTTTCAAGTGCTGAGAGTGGTATTACATAGTTTTTATGTGCAATTAGTACTAATTAACCTTATTTCAAGTGTTAATTGAAAAGTTTGGACAAAAGTCAAACTTTCAGCCCCTATCAGCCTGAACTAGGCCTTATAAGAGCCGAATAAAGCCCACACAAGGAGAAAATGAGGTTTTCAAGAGCTAGGAGTAGAATGACATAGTTTTTATGTATAATTACTACTAATTAAACTAGTTTCTAGTCTTAATTGAGAAGTTTTACCTTAAGTCAAACTCTCAGCCCCAATTAGCCTGAAGTAGACCTTATATGAGCCGAATAGGGCCGAACGGGAGAAAACATGTTTTTCAAGGGCTGAGAGTGGTATTGTATAGTTTTTATATACAATTATTACTAATTAAACTAGTTTCTTGTCTTAATTGGAAAGTTTTACCAAAAATCAAACTTTCAGCCTCGATTGGCCTAAACTACACCTTATAAGAGCTAAATAGTAACTAAACGGGAGGAAAATATGATTTTCAAGGGCCGTAAAAGGTATTACATAGTGCTATGTACAATTACTACTGATTTAATGTGTAATTACTACTACTTAAACTTGTTTCTAGTCTTAATTGGGAAGTTTTGACAAAAGTCAAACTTCAGCCCCGATTAGCCTGAACCAGGTCTTATAAGAGCTGTATGGGGCCCAAACGGGGAGAAACCATGGTTTTCAGGATTCGGGAGTAGTTCACATAGTTTCTATGTATATAAACAACTACATCTAAACTAATTTGTTTCTATTCTTAATTTGTAAGTTTAACCAAAAGTCAAACTTTCAGCCCCGATTAGCCAGAACTAGGCCTTATAAGAGCCAAGTAGACACAAACAAGAGGAAAACATGATTTTCAAGAGCTGAAAGTGATATTACAGAGTCAAACTTTCAGTCTCGATTGGTTTGAGGCCTTATAAGAGCCGGATAAGGTCTAGACGGAAAGAAAATGCACTTTTTAAGAGCTGAGAGAAGTATTACATAATATTTATGCATAAATCTTACTAATTAAACTTGTTTTATAATCTTAATGAGGAAATTTGACCAAAATTCAAACTTTAGCAGGACTTATAAAGAGCTGAATAGGGCCCAAAGAGGAGGAAAACATGGTCTTCAAGAGCTGAAAGTGGTATTATATAGTTTCTACATGTAATTACTACTAATTAACCTTGTTTCTAATATTATTTGGGAAGTTTGACAAAAAATCAAACTTCCAGCCTCGATTGACCTGTCTTGGCCTTATTTATAAGAGCCGATTAGGGCCCAAACGGGGAGAAAAACGAGTTTTCATGAGCCGAAAGTGGTATGACATAGTTGTTATGTATAATTACTACTAATTAAACTTGTTCTAATCTTAGTTTGGAAGTTTGACCGAAAGTCAAACTTCCAACGATGATTGGCTGGAACTAGGCCTTATAAGAGCCGAATAGGGCCCAAACAGGGAGAAAAAATGATTTTCAAGAGCCGGGAGTAGTATAATATTGTTTATATATATAACAACTACTAATTAAACTTGTTTCTATTTTTAATTTGGAAGTTTAATCAGAAGTCAAACTTTCAGCCCCGATTAGCATAGACTAAGCCTTATGAGAGCCAAATAGGCTTGATTTTCAAGGCCCTTAAAGGGTATTACATAGTTTCTTTGTACAATTACTACTAATTAACTTTGTTTTTAATACATATTAGGAGTTTGACCAAAAGTCAAACTTTCAGCTCCGATTAGCCTGAACTGGGCCTTATAAGAGCCGAATAGGGTTCAAACAGGAGGAAAATACAGTTTTCAAGAGCTGAAAGTAGTATTACATAGTTTTTATGTATAATACTACTAATTAAACTTGTTTCTAATTAGAAAATTTAACCAAAAGTCAAACTTTTAGTTCCGATTGGTCTGAAATATGCCTTATAAGATCCGAATAGGGCCTAAATAGGGATAAACCGAGTTTTTAAGTAGCCGGGAGTAGAATACATAGTTTTATGTATAGTTACTACAAATTAAACTTGTTTCTATTCTTAATTAGGAAGTTTGATCAAAAGCCAAATTTCTGCCTTGATTGCCATGAACTCGGCTTTATAAGAGCCGAATAGGATACAAACAGAGAGAAAACGTGGTTTTTCAAGAGCCGAGAGTAGTATTACATAGATTCTATGAACTTCTAATTAACTTTATTTTTAGTCTTAATCTAGAATTTTGATCAAAAGTCATACTTTCAACCCCGATTTACCTGAACTATGAATTTGAAGAGCCGAATAGGGCTCAAACGGGGAATAAAAATAGTTTTCAAGAGCGTTGAGTAGTATTACATAGTTTTTATGTAAATTTACTATTAATTTAATGTGTTTCTAGTATTAATTGGGAAGTTTGACTAAAAGTAAAACTTTCAGCCCCGATTGGCTTGAACTAGGCCTGTAAGAGTCGAATAGAACCCAAACAAGAGGAAGACAAGGTTTTCAAGAGCCATGAGTGGTATTATATTTTTCTATGTATAATTACTACAATTAACCTTGTTTCTCATCTTAGTTGGGAAGTTTGACCAAAAGTCAAACTTTCAGCCCTGATTGACTTGAACTAGGGCCTTATTAGAGTCGAATAGGACCCAAATGGGAGGAAAACAAGCTTTTAAGAGATGTGAGTGATATTACATTGTTTCTATGGACAACTACTGCTAAGTAACCTTGTTTCTAGTATTGATTGAGAAGTTTAACCAATGTCAATTTCAGCTAATTGGCGACAGGGAGAATTTACAAGTTTTAAGAGCTGAAAATTGTATTACATAGTTTTAATGTATAATTAATACTAATTAAACTTGTTTCTAGTTTTAGTTGGGAGGTTTGATCAAAACTCAAGCTTTCTGCCCCGATTGGCCTGAACAAGGCCTTATAAGAGCCGAATATGACTTAAACGGGAAGAAAACATGGTTTTAAAGAGCCAAGAGTAGTATTAAATTTTTTCTATATTTAATTACTACAAATTAAACTTGTTTTTAGTCTTAATCTGAAAGTTTAACCAAGGTCAAACTTTTAACCCCGATTGGCCTGAATAATTAGGCATTATAAAAGCCGAATAGGGCACAAAAGTGGAGAAAACATGGTTGTCAAAAGTCGGGAGTAGTATCGCATAGTTTTTATGTAAAATACTACTAATTAAACATGTTTCTATTCTTAATCGGGAAGTTTGACCAAAAGTCAAACCTTTAGCCCTGATTGGCCTGAACTACACATTATAAGAGCTGATTAGGGCCCCAACCGGAGGAAAACATGGTTTTCAAGTGCGGGGAGTGGCATTTCATAGTTTTATGTACAATTACTGCTAATTAAACTTATTTCTAGTGTTAATTGAAAGTTTGACAAAAAGTCAAACCTTCAACCCCGATTGGCCAACTGTACATTATAAGAGCTAAATAGGGCCTAAACCAAAGGAAAACATTGTCTTTAAGTGCTGAGAGTGGTATTACATAGTTCTATGTATAATTACAGCTAATAAACCTTATTTCTAGTGTTAATTGAAAGTTTGACCAAAGTCAAACTTTCAACCTGATTGGTCTGAACTGGGCCTTATAAGAGCTGAATAGGGTCTAAACGGGGAGAAAATTAGATTTTTAAGAGCCAAAAAAAGTATTACATAGTTTTATATATGACCACTATAAATTAAACTTGTTTTTATTCTTAATCTGAAAGTTAACCAAAAGTAAAACTTTCAGCCCCGATTAGTTTTATATACTCGACCATATAAGCTAATAGGGCCCAACAGGAGAAATTGCGTTTTCAAGATCTGAGAGTAGTATTTCATAGTTTTTATGTTTATTACTATTAATTAAACTTGTTTCTAGTCTTAGTTAGAAAGTTTAATCAAAATCAGACTTTCAGGCCCAATTAGCCTGAACTAAGCCTTATAAGAGCTGAATATGGAAACTAGAGGAAAACATGCTTTACAAGAGCTGAGAGTGGTATTACATAGTTTCTATGTACAATTACTGCAATTAACCGTGTTTCCAGTATTAATTGAAAAGTTAAACGAAATATCAAACTTTTAGCTCCGATTAGTTAGAACTCGACCATATAAGAGCTAATAGGGCCCAACAGGGAGAAATTGCGGTTTTCAAGATCTGAGAGTAGTATTTCATAGTTTTTATGTTTATTACTATTAATTAAACTTGTTTCTAGTCTTAGTTAGAAAGTTTAATCAAAAATCAAACTTTCAGGCCCAATTAGCCTGAACTAAGCCTTATAAGAGCTGAATATGGCCCAAATGGGGAGAAAAAACATGGTTTAAATACATAATTTCTGTATACAATTATTACTACCTAAACTTGTTTCTAGTCTTAATTTGAAAGTTTTAACCAAAATTCAAACTTTCAGCCACAGTTGGCCTGAACTAATTGTAATATGAGCTAAATAGGATCCAAATGGAGAGTAGTATTACATAGTTTTTAGGTGTAATTACTACTAATTAAACTTGTTTCTAGTCTTAAATGGAAAGTTTGGCCACAGTCAAACTTTCAGCCTTGATTGGCCCTAATTAGGCCTTATAAGAGTCGAATAGGGCCAAAAATAGGGGAAAATATGGATTTCAAGAGCCTGTAGTAGTATCACATAGTTTCAATGTATAACTACTACTAATTAAACTTGTTTCTATATTTAATTTTAAAGTTTGACCAAAAGTAAAACTTTCTGCCCCGATTGGGCTGAATTCGGCCATATAAGTGCCAAATAGGGTCCAAACCCTAGGAAAATATGCTTTTCAAGAGCTGAGAGTGGTATTACAAATTTTTATGTACAATTACTATAATTAACCTTATTCTTATCATAATTAGGAAGTTTGACTAAAAGTCAAACCTTCGGCCCTTATTGGCCGTAATTAGGCCTTGTAAGAGCCAAATAGGTCTAAACAAAAGTAAAAACATGGTTTTCAAGAGCTGAGAGTGGTATTAGTTTCTATATACATTTACAACTAATTAACCTTATTACTAGTGTTAATCAGGAAGTTTGACTAAAGTCAAAATTTCAGTCCTGATTAGCCTGAAGTAAGCCGTATAATAGGCGAATACAGCCTAAACGGGGAGGAAATGAGGTTTTCAAGAGCTGGGAGTAGTATTGATAGTTTTTATGTATAATTACTATAAATTAAACTTGTTTTCTATTCTTAATTGAAAGTTTTACAAAAAAGTCAAACTTTCAGCTCCGATTAGCTTGTCTAGGCCATGTAAGAGCTGAGTAGGGACTAAAAGGGAGGAAAACATGGCTTTCAAGGGCCGTGAATGGTATTACAAAGTTTCTATGTACAATTTATACTGATTAACTTTGTTTCTAGTGTTAATTGGAAAGTTTGACCAAATAATTGGAAAGTTTGACCAAACCAGGCCCTATTGGCCTTAGCTAGGCCTTATAAAAGCCGAATAGGGCTCAAACTGGGAGAAAATACGATTTTCAATAGCCGGGAATAGTATTACATGGCCTTTTTGTATAATTACTACTAATTAAACTTATTTCTAGTCTTAATTAGAAAGTTTTAGCAAAAGTCAAACCTTCAGTCCTTATTGCCTGAACTAGGCCTTATAAGAGCCGAGTAGGGTCCAAACTGGAGAAAAACGTAGTTTTCAAGATCTGAGAGTGAGATTACAAAGTTTTTGTGTACAATTGCTACTAATTAACCTTACTTCTAGTATTTAATGGAAATCGTAAGCAATTGCTAAACTTTCAGCCTCGATTGGCCTGAACAAGGAGTTATAAGAGCCGAATAAGGATAAACGGGGAGAAAATATGGTTTTTAAAAGTTGAGAGTAGTAATACCTAAATTATTTATATAATTACTACTAAACAAACTTATTTTCAAGTCTTAATTTGTAAGATTTTACCAAAAGTCAAACTTTCAGCCTCGATTAGCCTAAGTTAGGCCTTATAAGAGCTGAATAATGACAGAACAGGAGGAAAATTTAGTTTTCAAGGGCTGTGAATGGTATTATATAGGTTATATGTACAATTACTACTAATTAACCATGTTTCTTGTGTTAATTAAGAAGTTTGACCAAAAGTTAAACTTTCACAGCCTCGATTGAGCTGAACTAGGCTTATAAGAGCCGAATTTAAGTCTCAAACGGAGAAAAAATAAGATTTTCAAGAGCCGGGAGTAGTAATACATAGTTTTTATGTATAATTACAACTAATTAAACTTGTTTCTAGTCATAATTGGGAAGTTTTAGCAAAAGTCAAACTTTTAGCTCCTATTGGCCTGTACTCGCCTTATAAGAACCAAATAGGGACCAAACGGGAGGAAAACATGGTTTTCCAGAGTCGTGAATGGTATTACATAGTTTTTATGTACAATTAGTGCTAATTAAATTTGTTTCTAGTGTTAACTCAAACTTCAGCTCCGATGGCCTGAATTAGGCCTTATAAGAGCCGATTAGGGGCAAATAAGGAGAAAAGGAGGTTTGCAAGAGCCAGGAGTAGTATGACATAGTTTTTTATGTTTATTACTATTAATTAAACTTATTTCTAGTCTTAATTAGGAAGTTTAACCAAAAGTCAAACCTTCAGCTCTTGTTGGCCTGACTGAACCAGGCTTTATCTGAGCCGAATAAGACCCTATCGGGAGAAAACATGATTTTTCAATAGCTGACAGTGGTATTACAAAGTTTCTATATACAATTATTACTAATTACCTGAATTCTAGTGTTAATTGGGATGTTTGACCAAAAGTCAAACTTTCAGCCCTGATTAGCCTGAACTAGATCTAATAAAAGTCGAATATGGCCCAAACGGGGAGAAAATGAGGTTTTCAAGAGCCGGGAGTAGTATGACATAGTTTTATGTATAATTACTACTAACTAAACTTGTTTTTAGTCGTAATTGTAATGTTTGACCAAAAGTCAAATTTTCAGCCCCGATTGGCCTAATTTAGGCCTTATAAGAGCCGAATATGGCGCAAACAGGGGGGAAACATGTCTTTCAAGAGCTTGGAGTAGTATCACATAGTTTCTATATATAACTACTACTAAATTAAACTTGTTTCTATGCTTTATTTTAAAGTTTGACCGAAAGTCAAATTTTAACCCCGATTGGCCTGAACTCGGCCATATAAGTGCCAAGTAGGGCCCCACACCAGAGGAAAATATGATTCTCAAGAGCTGAGAGTCGTATTACATTGTTTCTGTGTATGATTACAGCTAATTAACATTGTCGATTAGCCTAAACTCGGCCTTATAAGAGCCCAATAGGGCCCAAACGGGGAGAAAATGTTGTTTTCAAGAGCCGGGGTTTTCAAGAGCCGGGAGTGTTATTATATAGTTTTTTTGTATAATTACTACTAATTAAACTTGTTTCTAGTTTTAATTGGGAAGTTTGATCAAAAGTCAAAATTTCTAGCCCCGATTGGCTTGAATAGGCCTTATAAGGGCCGAATATGGTCTGTATAGGGAGAAAATGTGATTTTAAAGAGTCAGGAGTTGTATTACATAGTTCTATGTACAATTACTACTACTTAAACTTGTTTCTAGTCTTAATCTGAAAGTTTGACCAAAAGTCAAACTTTCAGCCCCGATTGGCCTGAACTATTATAAGAACCGAATAAAACCCAAATGAGGAGATAACGAGATTTTCAAGAGCTGGGAGTGGAATTACATAGTTTCTATATACTTTTACTATTAATTAACTTTGTTTTTAGTCTTAATTGTCATCTTTGATCAAAAGTCAATTTAGCCCTGATTAGCCTCAAATATGCCTTATAAGAGCCGAATAGGGCCCAAACGGGGAGAAACCGAGGTTTTCAATAGCGGAGAGTAGAATTACATAATTTTATGTATAGTTCCTACAAATTAAACTTGTTTCCAGTCTTAATTAGAAAATTAGATTAAAAGTCAAACTTTCAGCCCCGATTGCCCTGAACTCAGTTTTATAATAGTAGAATAGGGGCCAATGGGGAGAAAACGTGATTTTTCAAGATTTGGGAGTAAATAACATAGATTTTATACACAATAACTGCTAATTAATGTTGTTTCAAGTCTTAATCTGAAAGTTTGACCAAAAGTCATTCTTTCAGCCCCGATTTGCCTGAATTAGGCCTTAATCGAATAGGATTCAAACAGGAAGAAAACATGTTTTCAAGAGCCTTGAGTGGTATTACATAGTTTTTATGTAAATTTACTACTAATTTAATGTGTTTCTAGTTTTAATTAGGAAGTTTGACTAAGGGGCCGTTTGTTTCGCGTAAAAGTCCGTAATTCGTAAATGACTTACAACCCAGTTATAACTACGGCGTTTGTTTGGACCGTAATTCGTAAAAGACTTATACAACTCAATTACCCCTCACTTGCGACCCAATTACCACTCACTTACAGCCCAGTTACAGTTAATTTTGTGGTCATACAAATTTGTATTATTTTTTTATATTAATATTAAATTTTTTTAATATTTAGCATTTTTAATATTTATTTGCAATATTAAAACTTTTTAAATTACCAAATAGTTAATTTTGAGATCAACTTTTTCACTTACGACTTACACATTTCGACAACCAAACACTGTAAAGCACAATACACTTTTCCACTTACAACTTTATATTACCAACCAAACACCATAAAGCTTACATGCATGTAACTCATTTACAACTGTAAAAGACTTTACCAATTACAAATTACGAATTACGGCCAATTACGACAACCAAACAGACCCTAAGAGTAAAACTTTCAGCCCTGATTGGCCTGAGCTAGGCCTTATAAGAGCCGAATAAGACCAAAATGGGAGGAAAATAAGGTTTTCAAGAGCTGTGAGTAGTCATAGTTTATATGTACAAGTAATGCTAATTAACCTTGTTTTTAGTGTTAATTAGAAAGTTTGATCTAAAGTCAAACTTTCAGCCCTAATTGACCTAAATTTGGCCCGACAAGAGCCAAATAAGGCCCAAATAGGGAGAAAATGCGATTTTCAAGAGTCATGAGTTTATTACATAATTTTTATATATAATTACTTGTAATTAAACTGGTTCTACTCTTAATTGTGAAGTTTGATAAAAAGTCAAAGTTTCAACACCGATTGGCCTGAACAAGGCCTTATAAGAGCTGAATATGGTCCAAACGAGAAGAAAATGTTGTTTTAAAGAGCTGATAATAGTATTACATAATTTCTATGTTCAGTTACTAAAAATTAAACTTGTTTTTCATCTTAATCTGGAAGTTCGACGAAAAATTAAATTTTAGCCCCGATTGGCCTGAACTAGGCATTGTAAGAGCAGAATAGGCCACAAACACGGAGAAATCATGATTTTCAAGTGGCTGACAATAGTATCACATATTTTTTATGTATAATTATTACTAATTAAACTTGTTTCTATTCCTAATCTGGAAGTTTGACCAAAAGTCAAACCTTCAGCCCTAATTTGCCTAAACTACACATTATAAGAACCAAATCGGGCCCAAACAAGAGAAAACATAGTTTTCAAGAGCCGTGAGTGGTATTAAATAGTTTCTAAATGGAATTATGACTATTAACCTTGATTCTAGTGTTAATTGGAGTTTGACCAAAAGTCAAACTTTTAACCCTGATTTGCCTGAAGTAGGCCTTATAAGAGCTGAATAGGGTCAAAACAGGGAGAAAATAAGGTTTTTAAGAGCCGAGAGTAGTATTACAAGGTTTATATAACCACTATAAATTAAACTTTTTTCTATTCTTAATTTGGAAGTTTGATCAAAAGTGAAACTTCCATCACTGATTGGCCTTATAAGAATCAAAAAGGGACTAAACGGGAAGAAAACATGGTGTTCAAGGGCCATGAATGGTATTACATAGTTTTTATATACAATTACAACTAATTAACCTTGTTTTCAATTTTAATTGGGAAGTTTGATCAAGAGTCAAACTTTCAGCCCTGCTTGGCCTGAATTAGGTCTTATAAGAGCCTAATAGGGACCAAAAGGAAGGAAAACATAGTTTTCAAGGGCTGTGAATAGTATTACATAGTTTATATGTATCATTACGTCTAATTAACCTTATTTCTAATGTTAATTATGAACTTTCAGCCATGTTTGGTTTAGACTAGACCTTATAATATAAGAGCCAAATAAGGTACAAACGGGGAAAAATAAGGTTTCCAAGAGCAAGGAGAAGTAATACAAAGTTTTATATATAATTACTATTAATTAAACTTATTTCTCGTCTTAATTGGGAAGTTCTACTAAAAGTCAAACTTTCAGCCCCAATTAGTCTGAACTAGGCTTTATAAGAGCCGAGTAGGGACCAAACGGGAGGAAAACATGATTTTCAAGTGGTATTACATAGTTTCTATGTACAATTACTACTAATTAACTTTATTTCTAGTATTAATTGGAAAGTTTGACCAAGAGTCAAACTTTCAGCCCCGATTGGCCTGAATTTGGCCTTATAAGAGCCGATTAGGGCCTCAAACGGGGAGAAAATGAGGTTTTCAAGAGCCGAGAGTAGTATGACATAGTTTTTATGTATAATCACTACTAATTAAACTTGTTTTTAGTCTTAATTATAAAGTTTGACCAAAAGTCAAACCTTCAGTTCTCATTAGCCTGAACTAGACCTCATTAGAGCCGAATAGGGCCAAAACAGGAGAAAATAAGATTTTCAAGTACTGAGAGTGGTATTACATAGTTTTTATGTACAATTAGTGCTAATTAACTTTTTTCTAGTGTTAATTGGGAAGTTTGACCAAAAGTCAAACTTTCAGTCCCTATTAGCCTGAACTAGGCCTTATAAGAGCCGAATAAAGCCCAAACAGGGAGAAAATGAGGTTTTCAAGAGATGGGAGTAGGATAACATAGTTTTTATATATAATTATTACTAATTAAACTTATTTTTAAGTGTATTTTTATATATAATTACTACTAATTAAACTTATTTTTAAGTGTATTTTTATATATAATTACTACTAATTAAACTTATTTTTAAGTTTGACCAAAAGTCAAACTTTCATCCGATTGGCCTGAATTAGGCCTTATAAGAGCTGAATAGGGACCAAACGGGAGGAAAACATGGTTTTCAATGATCGTGAATAGTATTACATAGTTTCTATGTACAATTACCACTAATTAACCCTTTTAGTGTTAATTGAGAAATTTAATCAAAAGTCAAACTTTCAACCCCGATTGGCGTAAAGTAGGCCTTATAAGAGCCGATTAGGGCCCAAACGGAGAGAAAACGAGATTTTCAAGAGCTGAGAATAGTAATACATAGTTTTTATGTATAATTACTACTAATTAAACTAGTTTCTAGTCTTAATTTTGAGAAGTTTAATGAAAAGTCAAACTTTCAGTCCCGATTAGCCTGAACAAGACCTTATAATAGCCGATTAAGGCCCAAACGGGGAAAAAATGAGGTTTCAAGAGCCGAGAGTAGTAATACATAGTTTTTATGTATAATTACTATTAATTAAACTAGTTTCTTGTCTTAATTGAGAAGTTTTACCTAAAGTCAAACTTTCAGCCCCGATTAGCCTGAACTAGGCTTTATATGAGCTGAATAGGGCCTAAACGGGAGAAAACATGGTTTTCAAGGGCTGAGGGTGGTATTTCATAGTTTCTACATACAATTATTACTAATTAACCTTATTTCTAATATTAATTGAAAAGTTTGATCAAAAGTCAAACTTTCAGCCCTGAATAGCCTGAACTCGTCCTTATAAGAGCCGAATAAGGTCAAACCGGGGAGACAATATAGTTTTCAAAAGCCGGAAGTAGTAATACATAGTTTTTATGTATAATTACTACTAATTAAACTAGTTTTTAGTCTTAATTGAGAAATTGACTGAAAGTCAAGCTTTCAGCTCCGATTGGCCTGAACTAGGCCTCATAAGAGCCGAATAGGGACCAAACGGAAGGAAAACATGGTTTTCAAAGGCCAATGGTGTTACATAGTTTTTATGTACAATTACTACTAATTAGACTTGTTTTTATTCTTATTTTGGAAATCTGACCAAAATTCTAACTTTCCACCCGATTAGCTAGAACTAGGCCTTATAATAGCCAAATAGGGTCCAAACTTAAGGAAAACATGGTTTTCAAGTGGTGAGAGTGGTATTACATAATTTTTATATACAATTACTGCTAATGAACCATGTTTCTAGTGTTAATTGGGAAGTTTGAGCTAAAATCAAACTTTCAGCCCTAGTTAGCCTAAACTAAGCCTTATAAGAGTCGAATAGGGCTCAAACGGGCGAAAATGCAGTTTTCAAGAGACCAGAATAGTGTTACATAGTTTTTTGTATAATTACTACTAAGTAAACTTGTTTTAAGGCTTAATTAGCAAGATTGACCAAAAGTCAAACCTTATAAGTGTATATTAGGACTCAAATGGGAAGAGAATATGGTTTTAAGTATTGAGAGTGGTATTACATAGTTTCTATGTAGAATTAATACAAATTAATCATGTTTTTAGTTTTAATTGGGAAATTTGGCCAAAAGTCAAACTTTCAGCTCTGATTGGCCCGAACTAAGCTTTATATAAGCGAATTGGGTCCAAACAGGGAGAGAATGCAGTTTTCAAGAGCCGTGGGTGGTATTATATAGTGTTTATATACAATTGTTACTAATTAATCTTGTTTTTAGTCTTAGTTGAGAAGTTGAACAAAATTCAAACTTTTATTCCCGACTTGTCTTAACTGGGCCTTATTAGAACCTATTAGAGACCATAAGGGGAGAAAATGAGATTTTCTAGAGCCTGGAGTATTATTACATAGTTTCTATGTATAACTACTACTAATTAAACTTTTTTGTATTCTTAATTTGGAAGTTTGACCAAAAGTTAAACTTCCAGCCCTGATTAGCCTGAACTAGGACATATCAGAGCCGAACAAGGCTCACACGGGAAGAAAACATGATTTTCAAGAGCAAGTGAGCGAAATTACATAGTTTTTATGTTATTTACTACAAATTAACATGGTTTTCAAGTCAATCTTTTAGTTCCGATTGATCTGAAATATGCCTTATAAGAGCCGAATATGGCCTAAACAGGGAGAAACCGAGGTTTTCAATAGCCGGGAGTAGAATTACACAGTTTTATATATAGTTACTATAAATTAAACTTGTTTCTATTCTTAATTAGGAAGTTTGATCAAAAGTCAAACTTTCTGCCTCAATTGCCCTAAACTCGGCTTTATAAGAGCCGAGTAGGACCCAAACAGAGAGAAAATGTGATTTTTCAAGAGTCGAGAGTAGTATTACATAGTTTCTATGAACTTCTAATTAACCTTATTTCTAGTCTTAATCTAGAAGTTTGACCAGGAGTCATACTTTCAACCCCGATTTACCTGAACTATACCTTTGAAGAGCCGAATAGGGCCCAAACGGGGAATAAATATGGTTTTCAAGAGCGTTGAGTAGTATTACATAGTTTTTTTTGTAAAATTACTATTAATTTAATATGTTTCTAGTATAAATTAGGAAGTTTGACCAAAAGTAAAACTTTCAGTCCCGATTGGCCTGAACTAGGCCTTGTAAGAGCCGAATAGAATCCAAACAAGAGGAAGACAAGGTTTTCAAGAGTCATGAGTGATATTATATTGTTTCTATGTATAATTGCTACTAATTAACCTTGTTTCTCATCTTAGTTGGAAGTTTGACCAAAAGTCAAAATTTCAGGCCTGATTGACTTGAACTAGGGCCTTATTAGAGTCAAATATGACCCTAACAGGAGGAAAACAAGGTTTTCAAGAGATGTGATGGTATTACATTGTTTCTATAGACAACTACTGCTAAGTAACCTTGTTTCTAGTGTTGATTGGGAAGTTTGACCAAAAGTCAAATTTTCAGCTAATTGGCGTGAACAGGGTCAAGAGCCGATAATTGTATTACATAGTTTTAATGTATAATTACTACTGATTAAACTTGTTTCTAGTCTTAGTTGGTAGGTTTGATCAAAACTCAAACTTTCTGCCCTGATTGACCTGAACAAGGCCTTATAAGGGCCGAATATGACTTAAACGGGAAGAAAACATGGTTTTAAAGAGCCAAGTACTATTACATACTTTCTATGTTCAATTACTACAAATTAAACTTGTTTTTAGTCTTAATCTGAAACTTTGACCAAAGGTCAAACTTTTAGCTCCGATTGACCTGAATTAGGCACTATAAAAGCCGAATAGAGCACAAAAGTGGAGAAAACATAATTGTCAAGAGCCAGAGTAGTATCACAAAGATTTTATGTAAAATTACTACTAATTAAACTTGTTTCTATTCTTAATCGGGAAGTTTGACCAAAAGTCAAACCTTTAGCCCTGATTTGCCTGAACTACACATTATAAAAGCTGATTAGGGCCCAAATCGAAGGAAAATATGGTTTTCAAGTGCTAAGAGTGGTATTACATAGTTTTATGTACAATTACTGCTAATTAACCTTATTTCTATTGTTAATTGAAACTTTAACTAAAAGTCAAACTTCAGCCCCGATTGGCCTGAACTGTACATTATAAGAGCTGAATAGGGCCTAAACCAGAGAAAAAACATGGTGTTCAAGTGCTGAGAGTGGTATTACATAGTTCTATGTACAATTACTGTTAATAAACCTTATCTAGTGTTAATTGAAAGTTTGACCAAAAGTCAAACTTTAACCCTGATTGGCCTGAACTGGGCGTTATAAGAGCTGAATGCTAAACGGGGAGAAAATGAGATTTTCAAGGGCCAAAAAAAGTATTGCATAGTTTTATATATAACCACTATAAATTAAACTTGTTTTTATTCTTAATCTGAACAAAATTCAAACTTTTATTCCCGACTGGTCTTAACTGGGCCTTATTAGAACCTATTAGAGACCATAAGGGGAGAAAATGAGGTTTTCTAGAGTCGGGAGTATTATTACATAGTTTCTATGTATAACTACTACTAATTAAACTTTTTTGTATTCTTAATTTGAAAGTTTGACTTTTTAGTCAAACTTTCAGCCCTGATTGGCCTGAACTAGGTCATATCAGAGCCGAACAAGGCTCAAACGGAAAGAAAACATGGTTTTCAAGAGCAAGTGAGCGAAATTACATAGTTTTTAAGTACATTTACTACAAATTAACATGGTTTTCAAGTCAAACTTTTAGTTCTGATTGGTCTGAAATATGCCTTATAAGAGCTGAATAGGCATAAACAGGGAGAAACCGAGGTTTTCAACAGTCGGGAGTAGAATTATATGGTTTTATGTATAGTTACTACAAATTTAACTTGTTTCTATTCTTAATTAAGAAGTTTGATCAAAAGTTGCCTCGATTGCCCTGAACTCGGCTTTATAAGAGCCGAATAGGGCCCAAACAGAGAGAAAATGTGGCTTTCGAGAAAGTATTACATAGATTCTATGAATTTCTAATTAACCTTATTTCTAGTCTTAATCTAGAAGTTTGACCAAAAGTTATACTTTCAACCCCATTACCTGAACTATGCCTTTGAAGAGCCGAATAGGACCCAAACGGGGAATAAATATGGTTTTCAAGAGCGTTAAGTAGTATTACATAGTTTTTATGTAAATTTACTATTAATTTAATGTATTTCTAGTATTAATTGAAATGTTTGACTAAAAGTAAAACTTTCAGCCCAGATTGGCCTGAACTAGGCCTTGTAAGAGCCGAGCAGAACCCAAACGAGAGGAAAATAAGGTTTTCAAGAGCCATGAGTGGTATTATATAGTTTCTATGTATAATTGCTACTAATTAACCTTATTTCTTGTCTAGTCTTAATTAGAAAGTTTTAGCAAAAGTCAAACCTTCAGTCCTTATTGGTCTGAACTAGGCCTTATAAGAGCCGAGTAGGGCCCAAACTAGACGAAAAAATGATTTTTAAGAGCTGAGTGTGAGATTACATAGTTTTCGTATACAATTACTACTAATTAACCTTGTTTCTAGTATTTATTGGAAATCTTAACCAAAAGCTAAACTTTCACCCTCGATTGGCCTGAACAAGAAGTTATAAGAGGTGAATAAGGCACAAACTTGGAGAAAATATGGTTTTTAATAGCCGATAGTAGTAATACCTAATTATATATATATATATATATATATATATATATATATATATATATATATATATATATATAATTACTAGTAAACAAACTTATTTTCAAGTCTTAATTGGTAAGTTTTTATCAAAAGTCAAACTTTCAGCCCTAATTGGCCTGAGCTAGGCCTTATAGGAGCTGAATAGGGATAAAACGGGAGGAAATTAAGGTTTTCAAGGGCTTTGAATGGTTTTATATAGATTATATGTACAATTACTACTAATTAACCATGTTTCTTGTGTTAATTGAGAAGTTTAACTAAAATTTAAACTTTCAGCCCCGATTAACCTGAGCTACTTGTAAGAGCCGAATTAAGGCTCAACGGGAAAAAAAAATAAGATTTTCAAGAGTCGGGAGTTGTAATACATAGTTTTTATATATAATTACAACTAATTAACCATGTTTCTAGTGTTAATTTAGAAGTTTGAGCTAAAATCAAACTTTCAACCCTGGTTAGCCTAAACTAAGCCTTATAAGAGCCGAATAAGGCTCAAACATGTGAAAATATAGTTTTCAAGAGCCCGGAGTAGTGTTACATAGTTTTTTGTATAATTACTACTAAGTAAACATGTTTTAAGGCTTAATTAGGAAGTTTGACCAAAAAGTCAAATCTTATAAGTGCATATTAGGGCCCAAACGGGAAGAAAATATGGTTTCATGTGTTGAGAGTGGTGTTACATAGTTTCTATAAAGAATTTATATAAATTAATCTTGTTTCTAGTTTTAATTGGGAAGTTTGACCAAAAGTCAAACTTTCAGCTCTGATTGGCCTGAACTAAGCTTTATATAAGCGAATAGGGTCCAAACAGGGAGAGAATGCAATTTTCAGGAGCCGTGGGAGGTATTTTATAGTGTTTATGTACAATTACTACTAATTAATCTTGTTTTTAGTCTGAATTGAAAAGTTTGATAAAAATTCAAACTTTTATCCCCGACTGGCCTTAACTAGGCCTTATTAGAACCTATTAGAGACCATAAGGGGAGAAAATTAGGTTTTCTAGAGCTGGGAGTATTATTACATAGTTTCTATGTATAACTACTAATAATTAAACTTTTTTGTATTCTTAATTTGGAAGTTTGACCAAAAGTCAAACTTTCAGTCGATTGGCCTGAACTAGGTCATATCAGAGCCGAACAAGGCTCACACAGGAAGAAAACATGATTTTTAAGAGCAAGTGAGCGAAATTACATAGTTTTTATGTATATTTACTACAAATTAACATGATTTTCAAGTCAAACTTTTAGTTCCGATTGGTCTGAAATATGCCTTATAAGAGCCGAACAGGGCATAAACAGGGAGAAACTGAGGTTTTCAATAGCCGGGAGTAGAATTATATTGTTTTATGGATAGTTACTACAAATTAAACTTGTTTCTATTCTTAATTAGGAAGTTTGATCAAAAGTTAAACTTTCTGCCTCGATTGCCCTGAACTCGGCTTTGTAAGAGCCGAATAGGGCCCAAACAGAGGGAAAACGTGGTTTTTCAAGAGCTGAGAGTAGTATTATATAGATTCTATGAACTTCTAATTAACCTTATTTCTAGTCTTAATCTAGAAGTTTGACCAAAAGTCATACTTTCAACCCGATTTACCTGAACTATGCCTTTAAAGTGCCGAATAGAGCCCAAACGGGGAATAAATATGGTTTTCAAGAGCGTTGAGTAGTATTGCATAGTTTTTATGTAAATTTACTATTAATTTAATGTATTTCTAGTATTAATTGGGATATTTGACCAAAAGTAAAACATTCAATTGGCCTAAACTAGGCCTTGTAAGAGCCGAGTAGAACCCAAACGAGAGGAAGACAAGGTTTTCAAGAACCATGAGTTATATAGTTTTTATGTATAATTGCTACTAATTAACCTTTTTTCTCATCTAGTCTTGATTAGAAAGTTTTTGCAAAAGTCAAACCTTCAATCCTTATTGGTCTGAAGTAGGCCTTATAAGAGCCGAGTAGGGCCCAAACTGGAGGAAAAAATGATTTTCAAGAGCTGAGAGTGAGATTACATAGTTTTCGTATACAATTACTACTAATTAACCTTGTTTCTAGTATTATTAGAAATCTTGACCAAAAGCCAAACTTTCATCCTCGATTGACCTGAACAAGAAGTTATAAGAGCCGAATAAGGCACAAACTGGGAGAAAATATGGTTTTTAAGAGCCGATGTAGTAATACCTAAATTATATATATAATTACTAGTAAATAAACTTATTTTCAAGTCTTAATTGGTATGTTTTTACTAAAAGTCAAACTTTCAGCTCCGATTGGCCTGAGCTAGGCCTTATTCTGAATAAGGACAAAACGGGAGGAAATTATGGTTTTCAAGGGCTTTGAATGGTTTTATATAGTTTATATGTACAATTACTACCAATTAACCATGTTTCTTGTATTAATTGAGAAGTTTGACCAAAAGTCAAACTTTCAGCCCCAATTGATCTGAACTAGGCTTATAAGAGCCGAATTAAGGCTCAAATGGGGAAAAAAAAAGATTTTCAAGAGCTGAAAGTTGTAATACATAGTTTTTATATATAATTATAACTAATTAACCATGTTTCTTGTGTTAATTGGGAAGTTTGAGCTAAAATTGAACTTTCAACCCTGATTAGCCTAAACTAAGCCTTATCAGAACCGAATAGGGCTCAAAACGTAAAAATGTAATTTTCAAGAGCCCAGAGTAGTGTTACATAGCTTTTTGTATAATTACTACTATATAAACTTATTTTAAGACTTAATTAGGAAGTTTGACCAAAAGTTAAATCTTATAAGTACATATTAGGGCCCAAACGCGAAGAAAATATGGTTTCATGTGTTGAGAGTGGTATTACATAGTTTTTTATGTAGAATTTAAGCAAATTAATCTTGTTTCTAA
The DNA here is from genome assembly GCA_038442645.1 of Agave tequilana. NCBI lineage: Eukaryota > Viridiplantae > Streptophyta > Magnoliopsida > Asparagales > Asparagaceae > Agave > Agave tequilana. The sequence goes on from JAVJIF010010816.1 coordinate 52,320, forward strand.
TTTTAATAGGGAAGTTTGGTCAAAAGTCAAACTTTCAGCTCTGATTGGCCTGAACTAAGCTTTATATAAGCGAATAGGGTCCAAACAAACAGGGAGAGAATGCGGTTTTCAAGAGCCATGGGTGGTATTATATTATAGTGTTTATGTACAATTACTACTAATTTATCTTGTTTTTAGCCTTAATTGAGAAGTTTGACCAAAATTCAAATTTTTATCCCCGATTGGCCTTAACTAGGCCTTATTAGAACCTATTAGAGACCATAAGCGGAGAAAATGAGGTTTTTTAGAGCCGGAAGTATTATTACATAGTTTCTATGTATAAATACTACTAATTAAACTTTTTTGTATTCTTAATTTGGAAGTTTGATCAAAAGTCAAACTTTCAGCCTGAGGCCTGAACTAGGTCATATCAGAGCCAAACAAGGCTGACACGGGAAGAAAACATGGTTTTCAAGAGAAAATGAGCGAAATTACATAGTTTTTATGTACATTTACTACAATTAACATGATTTTCAAGTCAAACTTTTAGTTTGGATTGGTCTGAAATATGCCTTATAAGAGCCAAATAGGGCATAAGCAGGGAGAAACCGTGGTTTTCAATAGTCGGGAGTAGAATTACATGGTTTTATGTATAGTTACTACAAATTAAACTTGTTTCTATTCTTAATTAGGAAGTTTGATCAAAAGTTAAACTTTCTGCCTCGATTGCCCTGAACTCGGCTTTATAAGAGCCGATAGGGCCCAAACAGAGAGAAAACGTGGTTTTTCAAGAGTCGAGAGTAGTATTACATAGATTCTATGAACTTCTACTTAACCTTATTTTAGTCTTAATCTAGAAGTTTGACTAAAAGTCATACTTTCAACCCGATTTACCTAAATTATGCCTTTGAAGAGCCAAATAGGGCCCAAACGTGGAATAAATATGGTTTTCAAGAGCGTTGAGTAGTATTACATAGTTTTTATATAAATTTACTATTAATTTAATGTATTTCTAGAATTAATTGGGATGTTTGATCAAAAGTAAAATTTTCAGTCCCGATTAGCCTGAACTAGGCCTTGTTAGAGCGAGTAGAACTCAAACGAGAGGAAGACAAGGTTTTCAAGAGCCATGAGTGGTATTATATAGTTTATGTATAATCGCTACTAATTAACCTTGTTTCTCGTCTAGTCTTAATTAGAATGTTTTAGCAAAAGTCAAACCTTCAGTCCTTATAAGAACCGAATAGGGCCCAAACTGGAGGAAAAAATGATTTTCAAGAGCTGAGAGTGAGATTACATAGTTTTCGTATACAATTGCTACTAATTAACCTTGTTTCTAGTATTTATTGGAAATCTTGACCAAAAGCCAAACTTTCAGCCTCGATTGACCTGAACAAGAAGTTATAAGAGCCGAATAAGGTACAAACAGGAAGAAAAATATGGTTTTTAAGAGCCGATAGTAGTAATACCTAAATTATATATATAATTACTAGTAAATAAACTTATTTTCAAGTCTTAATTGGTAAGTTTTTACCAAAAGTCAAACTTTCAGCCCCGATTGGCCTGAGCTAGGCCTTATAAGAGCTGAATAGGGACAAAACGGGAGGAAATTATGGTTTTCCAGGGCTTTGAATGGTTTTATATAGATTATATGTACAATTACTACCAATTAACCATGTTTCTTGTGTTAATTGAGCAGTTTGACCAAAAGTCAAACTTTCAGCCTCGATTGACTTGAACTAGGCTTATAAGAGCCGAATTAAGGCTCAAACAGGGAAAAAACAAGATTTTCAAGAGCCAGAGTTGTAATACATAGTTTTTATATATATTACAACTAATTAACCATGTTTCTTGTGTTAATTGGGAAGTTTGAGCTAAAATTAAACTTTCAGCCCTGGTTAGCCTAAACTAAGCCTCATAAGAGCTGAATAGGGCTGAAACAGGTGAAAATGCAGTTTTCAAGAGCCCGGAGTAGTGTTACATAGTTTTTTGTATAATTTCTATCAAGTAAACTTGTTTTAAGCTTAATTAGGAATTTTGACCAAAAGTCGAATCTTATAAGTGCATATTAGGGCCCAAACGGAAGAAAATATGGTTTCATGTGTTGAGAGTGGTATTTCATAGTTTTTATGTTGAATTTATGCAAATTAATCTTGTTTCTAGTTTTAATTTGGAAGTTTGGCCAATAGTCAAACTTTCAGCTCTGATTCGCCTGAACTAAGCTTTCTATAAGCGAATACGGTCCAAACAGGGAGAGAATGCGGTTTTTAAGAGCCGTAGGTGGTATTATATAGTGTTTATGTACAATTACTACTAATTTATCTTGTTTTTAGTCTTAATTGAGAAGTTTGACCAAAATTCAAAATTTTATCCCTGATTAGCCTTACTAGGCCTTATTAGAACCTATTAGAGACCATAAGGGGAAAAAATGAGGTTTTTTAGAGCCGGAAGTATTATTACATAGTTTCTATGTATAACTACTACTAATTAAACTTTTTTGTATTCTTAATTTTGAAGTTTGACCAAAAGTCAAACTTTCAGCCCTGATTGGCCTGAAACTAGGTCATATCAGAGCCGAACAAGGCTCATACGGGAAGAAAACATGGTTTTCAACAGCAAGTGAACGAAATTATATAGTTTTTCTGTACATTTACTACAATTAACATGGTTTTCAAGTCAAACTTTTAGTTCCGATTGTTCTGAATTATGCCTTATAAGGGCCGAATAGGGCATAAACAGGGAGAAACCGAGGTTTTCAATAGCCGGGAGTAGAATTATATGGTTTTATGTATAGTTACTACAAATTAAACTTGTTTCTATTCTTAATTAGGAAGTTTGATCAAAAGTTAAACTTTCTGCCTCGATTGCCCTGAACTCGGCTTTATAAGAGCCGAATAGGGCCCAAACAGAGAGAAAACGTGATTTTTCAAGAGCCGAGAGTAGTATTATAATAGATTCTGTGAACTTCTAATTAACCTTATTTCTAGTCTTAATCTAGAAGTTTGACCAAAAGTCATACTATCAACCCGATTTACCTGAACTATGCCTTTGAAGAGTCGAATAGGGCCCAAACGGGGAATAGATATGGTTTTCAAGAGCGTTGAGCAGTATCACATGGTTTTTATGCAAATTTATTATTAATTTAATGTATTTCTAGTATTAATTGGGATGTTTGACCAAAAGTAAAACTTTCAGCCCCGATTGGCTTGAACTAGGCCTTATAAGAGCCGAGTAGAACCCAAACGAGAGGAAGACCAGGTTTTCAAGAGCCATGAGTGGTATTTTATAGTTTCTATGTATAATTGCTACTAATTAACCTTGTTTCTCGTTTTAGTTGGGAAGTTTGACCAAAAGTCAAACTTCTTGCCCCGAATAGCTTGAACTAGGGCCTTATTAGAGTCGAATAGGACTCAAATGGGAGGAAAACAAGGTTTTCAAGAGATGTGAGTGGTAAATTAAACTGGTTCTACTCATAAATGTGAGGTTTGATCAAAAGTTAAATTTTCAGCCCCGATTGGCCTGAACAATGCCTTATAAGAGCCGAATATAACCCAAATGAGGGGAAAATATGGTTTAAATAGCTGATAGTGGTAATACATAATTAGTATGTTCAATTACTACAAATTAAAGTTGTTTCTCATCTTAATCTAGAAGTTTGACCAAAAGTTAAATTTTAGCCCCGATTGGCCTGACTAGGCATTGTAGGAGCCAAGTAGGCCATAAATAGGGAGAAAACATAGTTTTCAAGAGCCGAGAATAGTATCACATATTTTTTTATGTATAATTATTATTAATTAAACTTGTTTCTATTCCTAATCGGGAAGTTTGACCAAAAGTCAAAACTTCAGCCTCAATTGGCCTGAACTAAGCATTATAAGAACCAAATCAGGCCCCAACGAGAGTAAAACATGATTTTCAAGAGCCGTGAGTGGTATTAAAGAGTTTCTATATGCAATTACAACTAAATAACATTGTTTTTAGTGTTAATTGAAATTTGAGACAAACTTTTAATCCTTATTGTCCTGAACTAGGCCTTATAAGAGCTAAATATGATCAAAACAGGGAGAAGACGAGGTTTTTAAGAGCCGAGAGTAGTATTGAAAAGTTTTTATGTATAACCACTATAAATTAAAATTTTTTCTATTCTTAATTTCAAAGTTTGATCAAAAGTGAAACTTTCAGCCCTGATTGGCCTTATAAGAGTCGAAAAGGGACTAAAGGGGAGGAAAACATGGTTTTCAAGGGTCGTGAATGGTATTACATAGTTTTTATATACAGTTACTACTAATTAACCTTGTTTTCAGTGTTATTTAGGAAGTTTGATCAAAAGTCAAACTCTCAGCCCTACTTGGCCTGAACTAGGTCTTATAAGAGCCGAATAGGGACCAAAAGGGAGGAAAACATAGTTTTCAAGGGCTGTGAATGGTATTACATAGTTTATATGTATAATTATGACTAATTAACCTTATTCTAGTGTTAATTGTGAAGTTTGACTAAAAGTCAAACTTTCAGCCCTATTTGGTCTGGACTAGACCTTATAATATTAGAGCCGAATAAGGTACAAACAGCGAAAAACAAGGTTTCCAAGAGTAAGGAGAAGTAATACATAGTTTATGTATAATTACTACTAATTAAACTTGTTTCTCGCTTAATTAGGTAGTTTTACCATAAGTCAAACTTTCAGCCCGATTGGCCTGAAATAGGCTTTAGAAGAGCCGAATAGGGACCAAATGGGAGGAAAACATGATTTTCAAGGGCCATGAATGGTATTACATAGTTTCTATGTATAATTACTAGTAATTAACTTTGTTTCTAGTATTAATTGAAAAGTTTGACCAAGAGTTAAACTTTCAGTCCCGATTGGCCTGAGTAAGCCTTATAAGAGCCGATTAAGGCCCAAACTGGGAGAAAATGAGGTTTTCAAGAGACGAGAGTAGTATGACAGTTTTTATATATAATTACCACTAGTTAAACTTATTTTAGTCTTAATTATAAAGTTTGACTAAAAGTCAAACCTTCAGTCTTATTAGCCTGAATTAGGCCTTATTAGAGCCAAATAGGACCAAAACCAGAGAAAACAAGGTTTTCAAGTGCTGAGAGTGGTATTACAAAGTTTTATGTACAATTAGTACTAATTAACCTTATTTCTTGTGTTAATTAGAAAGTTAGATCAAAAGTCAAACTTTTAGCCCCTATCAGCCTGATCTAGGCCTTACAAGAGCCGAACAAAGCCCAAACAGGGAGAAAACCAGGTTTTCAAAAGCCTGGAGTAGAATGACATAGTTTTTATGTATAATTACTACTAATTAAACTTATTTCTATGCTTGACCAAAAGTCAAATTTTCATCTCCGATTGGCCAGGACTAGGCCTTATAAGAGCCAAATAGAGATCAAACGGAGGAAAATATGGTTTTTAAGGGCCGTGAATAGTATTAAATAGTTTCTATGTTCAATTAGAACTAATTAATCTTGTTTATAGTCTTAATTGGGAAGTTGACCAAAAGTTAAACTTTGAGCCCGATTGGCGTGAACTAGGCCTTATAATAGACGATTAGGGCCCAAACGGGGAGAAAATGAGGTTTTCAAGAGCCGAGAGTAGTAATACATAGTTTTTATGTATACTACTACTAATTAAACTAGTTTCTGTTCTTAATTGAGACGTTTTACTAAAAGTCAAGTTTTCAGCCCCGATTGGTCTGAAGTAAGTAGGCCTTATAAGAGCCGAATAGGGACGAAACGGGAGGAAAACATGATTTGGCCGAGAATGGTATTACATAGTTCTATGTACAATTTCTATTAATTAACCTTTTTTCTAGTGTTAATTGGCCTGAAAAGGGCCTTATAAGAGCCTAATAGGGTCCAAACGGGGAGAAAATACAATTTTCAAAAGTCAAAAGTTGTAATATATAGTTTTTATGTATAATTACTACTAATTATACTAGTTTCTAATCTTAATTAAGAAGTTTTACTAAAAGTGAAACTTTCGGTCCCGATTGGCCTGAACAAGACCTTATAATGGCCGATTAAGGACCAACGGGGAGAAAATAAGGTTTCAAGAGCCGAGAGTAATAATACATAATTTTTATGTATAATTACTACTAATTAAACTAGTTTCTAGTCTTAATTGAGAAGTTTTTCCTGGAGTCAAACTTTTAGCCCCGATTAGCCTGAACTAGACCTTATATAAGTCGAATAGAGCCCAAACGAGAGAAAACATAGTTTTCAAGGGCTGAGAGTGGTATTGTATAGTTTCTATATACAATTATTACTAATTAACCTTGTTTCTAATATTAAATTGGAAAGTTTGACCAAAAGTCAAACTTTCAGCCCTTATTCGCTTGAACTAGTCCTTATAAGAGCCTAATAAGGTTCAACCGGGGAGAAAATATAGTTTTCAAAAGCCGGAAGTAGTAATACATAGTTTTTATGTATAATTACAACTAATTAAACTAGTTTTTAGTCTTAATTGAGAAGTTTGACTAAAAGTCAAACTTTCTGCCCCGATTGGCCTAAACTGAGCCTCATAAGAGCCGAATAGGGACCAAACGGGAGGAAAACATGGTTTTCAAAGGCCGAGAATGGTGTTACATAGTTTTTATGTACAATTACTACTAATTAACCTTGTTTCTAGTGTTAATGAGAAAGTTTGACCAAAAGTCAAACTTTCAGTCCCGATTGGCCTAAACTAGGCATTATAATAGCCGATTAGGGCTAAACAGGGAGAAAAACAAGGTTTTCAAGAGTCATTAGCAATAGCACATAGTTTTTATATATAATTATTACTAATTAAACTAGTTTCTAGTCTTAATTGAAAAGTTTTACCAAAAATCAAACTTTCAGTCTCGAATGGCCTAAACTACACCATATAAGAGCCAAATAGTGACTAAACGGGAGGAAAATATGGTTCTCAAGGGCCGTAAAAGTATTACATAGTGTTATTAAATGTACATCTAGAGGGGGTGAATAGGTGTACGGCTAATCTATGAACAATAATGTGGAAATTAAAAACTAATTGCAACACACTTAGTGTAACCAACGAGTGTAGTCGAATTCCCGGTGAAGGGCTCTGGACTAACTCCTCTTGATTCCTCTGAATAAGAGTTGAGGTGCTATATGAAGCTCTCATAGTTAAATACAAGTGAGGCACACAAACAAACACAACCAAGCATATATGAGTGATATGACAATATGAATCAATGCAAGGCACAAAATAAGAGAGAGTCAGAGAAAGTGGATCAATCGCAAACACCGAGATATATTTAGAGGTTCGGGCATACAGCTCTACGTCCCCGCCTTCACACAGAAGGATTTCCACTAACTCGTCCACACAGGACTTCCCACACAGGGAACCTCCACTGAGGATTTGGGCAAATACAATTGGGAGTACACAACTCCTCTCTCAAACCGAATACAACTCTCACAGAGGCAAGGCACAACGCCGGAAGTAGAATGACATAGTTTTTATGTATAATTACTACTAACTAAACTTATTTCTATGTTTGACCAAAAGTCAAACTTTCATCTTCGATTGGCCTGAACTAGGCCTTATAAGAGCCAAATAGAGACCAAACGGGAGGAAAACATGGTTTTCAAGGGCAATGAATTAATAGTTTCTATGTTCAATTAGAACTAATTAATCTTGTTTATAGTTTTAATTGGGAAGTTTGACCAAAAGTTAAACTTTGAGCCCCGGTTGGCGTGAACTAGGTCTTATAATAGCCGATTAGGGCCCAAACGGGGAGAAAATGAGGTTTTCAAGAGCCGAGAGTAGTAATACATAGTTTTTATATATAATTACTACTAATTAAACTAGTTTCTAGTCTTAATTGAGAAGTTTACTACAAGTCAAGTTTCCAGCCCTGATTGACCTGAAGTAGGCCTTATAAGAGCCGAATAGGGATGAAACAGGAGGAAAACATGATTTTCAAGGGCCCTGAATAGTATTACATAGTTCTATGTACAATTTCTATTGATTAACCTTTTGTACAATTTCTATTGATTAACCTTGTTTCTAGAGTTAATTGG